>JBCEWC010000348.1:0-61057 GCA_038996855.1 Solanum aculeatissimum | reverse complement strand
AAGGTCACACCAAAGAGAATTGTTATAGGATTGTAGGATTCCCTGCTGACTTCAAAAGTAAGAGGAAAATCTCCACATGTGAGGGTAACATGCCTCATGCTAACATCTCTACAGCTAAACCACTTAATTCAGGAAAAATTAGTGAGTCAGTATTACAGTTTCAATCTCCTGGAGGATACTTCACAAAGGAACAATATGATCAAGTGCTCAAAATGATGGCTCCTTCACCTACTGGAAGTTGTAAAGCTAATGTTGCAGCAGGTATGAACATTTCAAATGATAATGGTAGTGATGATAAAATCAGGTGGATTATTGATTCAGGAGCTACACATCACATAACATATTGTGAAAAAATTCTGAATGAATGTAGAAAATTAGCAGAATCACATCTTAATAAAGTGCAAGTGCCAACAAGAAGTAGAATTCATGTAGAACATATTGGAAGCGCAGTGATCTTGGGGAATCATAAGCTGAAAAATGTACTACATGTACCAGATTTCAGATTTAATTTGTTGTCAGTATCTAAACTGACTAAGGATCTAAATTATACGGTATCTTTTTATCCTGACCTATGTGTAATGCAGACTCTCTTTACTGGAGAGGTGATTGGGATTGGTAAGGAAGATGAAGGTCTTTACATTTCAAGCCATGAAGTAATACCAGTGACACCAGTGATTAAAACAATTGTTAAAGATAAGTTGTCAGAAATGAGATTGTGGCATCTTAGATTGGGACATCCTTCTATGAAAGTGATGAAGCACATCTCCGTTCTGAAGAATAATATAGATGACACAGTGCAAGAAGATTGTATGATTTGTACTTTAGCCAAACAATGTAGACTCAAATTTCCCTCTAGCACTAATAATTCTACTAGTTTGTTTCAGCTTGTACATTTGGATGTTTGGGGACCTCACAAGCATTCCACTTATGATAGAAAATACTATTTTTTTACTGTAGTTGATGATTACAGCAGGTTTACCTGGATTTTTTTGTTGTAGTCCAAACAAGAAGTAGTAGTTGTATTGAAAAGTTTCATTTCTATGGTCTATAATCAGTTTGGTTGTGCAATAAAGGTTTTGAGGTCGGATAATGGTACTGAATTCTTCAATAATCAAGTAAATGAGTTATTGTCATCCTCATAAATTGTGCATCAAAGTAGTTGCCCCTACACACCTCAATAAAATGGTGTTGTAGAAAGAAAGCATAGACATATCTTGGACATAGGAAGAGCTTTAAAATTACAATCTCATATTCCTAGTAGATTTTGGGGTGACTGTATACAAACATCAGTTTATTTTATTAATAGGCTACCTACTGGAGTATTGGATGGAAAAACTCCTTATGAAATGTTGTTTGGGAAACCTCCAGGACTAGAGCACATAAAGGTGTTTGGCTATTTATGCTTTACCAGTGTATTTTCAAGGGGAGACAAGTTTGAGACTAGAGCAAAAAGAGCAGTCCTACTAGAATTTTCTAGCATACAAAATGAATATAAGTTGTATGACTTGGATACTAGGAATATATTCATTAATCGAGATGTAATATTTAGAGAAGAGATATCCCCTTTCAAGATTATGCAGTCACATGAAGGGCCCCAACCTTTACTCTCACCCTTTATAGATCATACAGGTTTACATAACCAACCCTTTTCAGATATGAAGTCAATGTTCCAACCAAGAGATATTATTCATAATGAGAGCCTAGAGGTACCTCAGGTTGATGTCTCAATGAATGAAGAAGAGGAACCAGTGCATGTAGACGAATCTGTACCAGTGCATGAAGAAGAGGAACTAGTACCTGCAGATGATACAATTCATCCAAATGAAGTCCAACTGGTTAATGATTTTCCAAGAAAGACTAGCAGAACCAGCAAACCCCCTATTTGGATCAAGGACTATGTTCTGCCTAAAAAATCTCATATTCATTCTATAACCAATCATGTTTGTTATGATAATGTAACTACTGGTTATCAAAGTTATCTGGATGCTTTTTCAGCTACAGTGGAGCCTTAATCTTTCCATGAAGCTTCACAGAACAAACTATGGGTTGATGTTATGCAACAGAAAATTCAGGCTTTAGAAGACAACCACACATGAATAATTGTAGACCTGCCACCGGGTGAGAAGGCCATTAGTTCCAAATGGGTATACAAGATCAAACACAAGTTCAATGGAGAAGTGGATAGATACAAAGCTCGTCTAGTTGCTAAAGTGTATACTCAAAGGGAATGTCTTGACTATCAAGAAATTTTTTCTTCGGTTGCAAAAATGGTCACAATCAGAACAATCCTTAGCATAGCAGCCTCACATGGATGGGATCTGTCATAAATGGATGTCAATAATGTTTTTTTACAAGGTGACCTCCATGAAGACGTTTATATAGACCTTCCTCTTGGCTTGCAAAGACAGGGGGAGACTAAGGTGTGCAAGCTGAGGAAGTCATTATATGGGTTGAAATAGGCATCTAGACAATGGAATATCAAGCTTACTGAAGCCTTAATAGTAGCAGGGTATTCTCAAAGTGCTTATGATCATTTATTGTTCATTAGAAAAGAAGAAACTGATCTCGTCGTGATCTTAGTATATATAGATGATCTTTTGATCACTGGAAATAGTTCTCATATGATTCAAGAAGCTAAAGACACACTGAATAAGAACTTTAAAATGAAGGATTTGGGAAGCCTCAGATATTTCTTAGGCATTGAGGTTTTAAAATCCAAAGATGGGATTCTTCTTAATCAAAGAAAATATGCACTACAACTTATTTCAGAGACTGATTTGAGTGGAGCAAAAACAGTTTGTACTCCTTTAGAGGTTAATCACAAGCTTACCAGTGTGGAATATGATCAACACACTGGTAGTTCAAATGATGCTGAACTAGAAGATGTTACAGCATATCAAATGTTGATTGGGAAATTGTTGTACTTAACAATGACTAGACCTGACATTTGTTTTAGTGTACAAGTTTTGAGTCAGTTCATGCAACATCCTAGGGTTTCACACTGGGATGCAGCACTGAGAGTTATGAAATATGTCAAAAGATCTCCAGGGCTTGGAGTTTTACTCAAGAGAGAAGTTGTTTCTACAGAGCTAACCGGATATTATGACTCAGATTGGGCTTCATGTCCTAATACAAGACATTTAGTTACTGGTTATATGGTAAAGCTTAGAGACTCGTTGATCTCCTGGAAGTCAAAGAAGCAACAAACAATCAGCAGAAGTTCTGCTGAAACAGAATACAGAAGCCTGGCAGCTTTTGTTGCAGAATTGGTATGGTTGGCAGGATTACTTAAAGAATTACATTGTCCAGTTGTTAATCATATCCTAGTGTATACAGATAGCAAATCAGCGATTCAAGTAGCTGAGAATCCAGTATTCCATGAGCGCAAAAACACATAGAGATCGATTGCCATTTGATTCGGGAGAAAGTGAAATCGAACTTCATTACTCCTCAATATCTTTGTACTACCATGCAACATGCTGACATCCTCACTAAAGGACTTAGTGCCAATCAACATCACTTTTTGTTGACCAAACTTGGTGTGCTCGATATCTTTCACCCAGCAGTTTGAGGGGGAGTATTAAGTTGGAGATATTACAACTGCACTTGGCAGAGATTGGAATGGTGTGTGTTAGTTAATTTTGTAATGATTCTGTTTGATTAAGCATGTGATTGCATGTGAGTTTGTTGAGTTTGTTATAATTAGCATGTGAGTTTGTTAGAGGAAGTTAGTGAGAGAGATCTCTATAAATAGTTACAACTATGTACTGCACTGTTCATTAGAAAATAAAAAGTTCAGTTTCAAGTCAGAGAAGAATGTGATTCTATGTCTCCTTCAATGGAAGCTTAGACTTCCTTTCTTAGTAATAGTCAGTAGAAAATTATCACACACGTTAGATACAAATGAATATAATTAGATAAAAAAAATATTTGATAGCATTTGAATACAATTGACTCATAATTAAAATACAACAATGATAAATAATGAATACAAAAAATTTGATAGATTTTATCCTTAATTTTGAATTCTCTACAATAATGATGTGTCACACACATATTCGAGAGTCCAATTTAAAGTAAGATTATTTTTAGGAAGTGATTTATTATATTACTATATTAGAAAAGATCAAATTTAAAATAAGATTATTTTTAAAGAGTGATTTATTCTATTCCCCTATCAAAAAAGATCTCTTACTTCTTTTACTCAATTTAATTAAATTGTATTTGTATTTTTATAAAAAAAATCATAAAAAAATACAATAAATAAAATAGATAGCAAATTAAAAATATAACTGCAAAATTATAAATATTAAAACTATAGCCAGTAAGCAACAACTAAGGCGTATAATTTGCTTTTACCTAAATTCTCCCTTTTAAAAATTCTAATCTATCACAATTCAAAGCTAAAGTGGTCGAAACGGGCTTTATAAATGAGATCGGTCCGTCCAATCCAACCCACGAGATGGGTGAAGGCTGGGCTAAAAAATTTCAACCCATTTAAGATAGGAAAAAGGGACTTACATATATATATATATCATATTTAGAATATACTTATCATTTATAATAATATGATTTTAATACATATATAATTCACTTTTAATACATAATATAGATTTTTTACCAAAATATAAGTTTAATATATTTTAAGACACTTATAATTCATCTTTTATTACATGCATAAATTATTTTTAATATAGAGTGTAGTTTTTTTAATCAAAATAAGTATAATACATTTATAATATATATATATATATATATATATTACATGTATAATTCACTTTTAATACATAATATAGTTGCTATAAATGGTAGATATTTTTCAAATATAGAATATCTAGGTAATAAACAAAAAATATGATTAAAAATGAAAAATATTTTATAAAAGGGATTAAAAAGGTAATTAATTATTTAAAAAAAGAAGTTTAAAACTATATTTTCATAACTTAGCGTAACAAGGTTAGAGGTTCTTCTGGATACAATTTTTTATTCTTTTTCAAAATTTAAGCTATTAGTTAGTCGTATATTATGACTTTAGGGTTCTTATTTGATCCTGCTCGTGTTTCTTACTTTGAAATATGGATGCATGCAACAAATAAAACTCTCTGTATATATTGTTTAGACAAACTAGAATTATATATATAGGCTATATGGCGGTGTGTATCGATCGGTTCAATTTGATTTTATATTGTTTTGATTTTTTATTTTTAAATAAGCTAATTATCAATAAGATATTTTATATTGGGTTCTCGGTTTATCGATTTTGATCATTAACGGTTCGATTTTTTACTTTCGATTTACCCAATAAGAAAATGCTCATCAAATAAATATATGATTTCTCTAACGATTTGATGCGATACAATGAAACAATACAATACAGTGAAACAAGCAAATCAATTATAAGTGACAAAATGCTTTTGAAAACTAATGTGAGACAATATAATGAATTATAAAAATGGTGAACATATCGATTTATCTAGTTTTACAACACTCACCCAATTTAATAAAATAGGTTTCATGAATACATAAACCCACCTCTAACTAAACACTGTAATTGGACGACTAAATCAACAGGAAGTGAATAAAAAATTTATTTAGTACTTAAACTTAACAATATGCAATATTTGACCTCATATTCTAATTTATTTCCTTGATAGAAGACTTATACATTAGAAACCAAACAAATACATAACTTAAAGTATTGATATAGTGTCAAGTGATGTTAAATTACTAATATTGTAATATTTATGAAAGGGTAACGAAGTAAATTACTATAGTTTTAATGGGTTATCGATTTACTCAATAATCCAATACTAAAAATCAAAATCAAACCAACAACCTGATTTTTTTTATAAAATTTAAAACCCACTAACCAATAACTCTATAATAATAAATCAATAACATTTTTTTTCGATTTAATTTATTGGTTGATTTGATTTTTGCACACCTCTACATATCAATATTATGATGGATTCAAGAAAACTATGTTCTTTATAAAAGTTTTGTATCTATATCAAAATTCTTTGGTAAATTTAGTATGTGTGTATGTACACCAAAAATAGTAAAGTTGATCCATCATCAAAATTTTCAATTATTGTAGTATAGCTAGAAATTTTCAGGAGAAAATGTCACAAATTTAGCACCTTTAAATGAAATTAATTATGTATAGAATTTTTAGCACATTTTTTTGTACAAAAAAAAAAGAAAAAAAACAAATCTTACATTTAAAAGTTTTTCTTCCTCTGAAATAACTCTCATAGATTTTATTTTATTTTTGCATAGTTTCAAATATATATAATAAAATAATTAGTATACAATAAATATAGTTATGTTTTATTTAAATAAAAATTAGTCAAAACTCATAGATAATATACAACGACTATACAATATAGATTGTCAAAAATCATAAAAAGCATACATTGACTATATAATATTAATAACTTATACATGAGCTACACACTAACATGCATTATAATACACTCCATACATGAAATATACACTAAGTATGCATGAGTATACACCGAATCGTCATTTGATGTAATTATTCCTTTTTTTTCCTTCAAAAAAAAAACAAAAAACTTGCAAGTTGGCCTACGGATCAGCCCACTGCCCGCCTAGGACTGGATCAGGCTAGCATTTTGGAGGCCTTTTTAGATGAAGGATTGAGCTGGGCTAGACTATTGTAATCTCCAGCTGGGCTGGGCAGCCCATTATTGACAATAAACGTTGGTACATTCCACTTCATGACAATGTAAAGACAATATTTATAATAGAGATGACATGACTAAATACTTTATACATATCATAAATGCATTCAACAATAATCATCACATAAATAACAACGTTCAAGCTTCATTACTTAAGGAGCTTTTAAGTGTGTAATGAGCTAATCAACTTTGGTTCTGAATTTTGAGCGGGCTGCCTCGTTGATGCTTTTAAATGAATCGACAAAATCATCGCCAAGCTGGTTAGGATCTGGTATTAATCCTTCATCAACTGTTATACCAAATGTTAACTTCTTTGCATAACTACACGCATGAACCATTAGCCCCTACAATATAATATGCATTTGAATTTAGCAATTTTGGCCTAAGTAGTTTATTTTTCTTTGAGATATACGTAGCGTAATGAAAGTAGAAGAACAGTTAATCATTTGATGGAAGAAACTTACAGTAGGCTGTCCATAGCATGTAGGCGCAAGGAATGCTAATGGATGTCCTGAACAAGAAACTTCTTCAAGCGGACCGGCTACGTTTGAAAAGGCTAATGTTGTCTGAGATGGAACTCTTTGTGCAAGTTTTGTTGCACCCTAGGTGCCATGTCAATGCAAGCATTAAAAAAAATGTCACCTTATTGACAACTAAAAGGAAATAAAAATTACCAAAAACAATAAAAATGGAGTACCTTAAAGCCAAAAAACTTGAGGAAAAGTTGTAAAATGTAAAAGGTGCATTGAGACTCAAGAGAACGCTTTTTTCGATCCATTGATATCTTAGCTTTGTGAATATAATCCAGAGGATGTTCTAATTGGGCTATAGTTAAAGGAATTATGACAAAGCCAAAACAGTTTCCTTGTATTACTATGGCATTCTTCTCAATCATTTCTGCTACAGCCTGTCATATAAAGCCATTGTCAACTTATAATTAATTAAGCACATATAATCCAATATCTGTATATATATATAGCAATAAGCAATTATCAACGTACATCATCAATGTTCGAACAAATTATGCCTAGAGCGTGTAGATGAAGAAATACTTACTTGAACTCCTAAAGCTGGTCTCAGATTCACTAGAACAGTGGCTCTGCATCTCATTTGTTCTATCAAAATATTCCTCTTGCCTTCAGCATCTGGTAAAGAAACAAATTATAGAAAGTTTAATTAGCATAGTTCATAAATATATATACTCCCTCCGTCTCAATTTATGTGATGAAGTTTGACTTGACAGAATATTTATAAAAGAAAAAAACAAATATCTTAATACTTTTGTGATCTAATAAATAAGTCAGAGATATTTGTGTAGCTATAGATTATTTTCATTAAGGGTAAAATAGATATTTAAAAGATAAATTGTTACCAAATATAGAAATATGTCATTCTTTTCTGGATTGATTAAAAAAATAGTTAGTCATATAAATTTCTATTTGCAATTTATGTTTTTATCACCCACCCCAACCACACACATGGGTGTTCACGGTCTGTTTGGATGGGTTATTGGTCAAAATCAAAATCAAAACTAACCAACATAATCAGTTTTTAAATTCTCAAAATCAAATCAAACCAAACCAATTATAATTTACATTTATTGGTTTGGTTGTTCTGGTTTTCAGTTTGGTTTGATTCGGTTTATTTATTCAGTTATTAACCATACACAAAAATAAAAATAATAATACATTCAAAACAGAGAAAAAAAAGACAACAATCCATTCAAAATGAAAAGTAGTTAGACTGATTGATAGTATTATATAACTTTCAAATTCACTATTTTGACCTAGAAGGGAGAGATAGAGACATTTCTAGTCCCATCAAGAATTGTCATAGACATTCATATACATGAAATCAATAAGATAAATGTTTTCGTCTTGAATATTTATACTTTTATAAATAGATTAAAAATTAACATTTGATGAAAACATATATAAGATCTTTAATTATTTTTAAAAAAAATAATGTATTATGTATGTATAATTAGAAAATGTATGTATATAATTTTTTAGTTCGATTTGGTTATTTCTTTGATTTTTTCGAATAAATCCAAACTCAAACCAAACATTATCATTTTTTTTAAAATAAAACTAAATCCAAATAAAATCGATTTATTTAATTAATTTGGTTCAATTTGGATCAATTTTTATCCAAATCGTGAACACTTCTACCACACACAAAAAACACTTTACCTTATTAGATGAAACCACAAATTAAATATGTCACTTCCAAACATAGTTCCGTTGCCAATGAAAAAAAAAAGGAAACAAACAAATACTTTTTCCGTTTAAAAAGAATAATCTAATTTGATTTGACATGTAGTTTAAGAAAATAAAAAAGACTTTTTAATCTTGTGATTCTACATTAAAATTATGTTAAATATACCAAAATACTTTTAATCTTATCACTTTAAACAAGTCATATGAAAAATTAAAATTAAAATTTTGCCAAAAAAATAGATTTTTTTTTTTTAAACTGACCAAATAGATCATTATTTTTTTTAGAAGAAGGGAGTGTAAAAATAACCGTATGACACTTGGCTGGCATGATTACCGTATGTTCGGTGAATATAACGAGACAAAGCCGCTTGTGTTATCCCCAGTATAACATCGTTAACCGTCTAAATTTACAAGGGAAAGAAGAGTTTTGTGTCAGTCACAAAATAATTAAGTTCAAATTAATAAGGATAACCTGTTGTGCTAATTAAGGTTTGAATAAATACTTACAGCATTTGTTGCATTCTTTATAAATTTAATGTCGTCCAAACTAACAGTCCGATAGATAAACCTCTGACGAGTACTGGAATACTTATTAAATCCTTTTGCAACTGTAAAAGGTGATTGAGAATCCTTCAAGAATACAGCAGTCGCTATAAAAAGCAAAACATCAACAAGTGTATTGAACAAAAGCCTGATGAACAACCATAACTTCACGAGGTACAACCACATCAACGACAGAATATTTTTTGTATTCGATTTGTCCTTGGAAGAAGAAGAAACTGGGAGCGTGGGCAAACAAGTAGGATCCGATGTTGTCCGAAAACAAGAGAGCAAGAGGGACATGAGGGCAATTCCATCTCCCAGAGAATGGTGAAAACGGAAAATAGAAGTTGCCTCAGCATGGGAGGTTTTCACGTTAAGGATATGAAGATCCCATAGAGGTTTCGACTTGTCAATAGTTGTCGTGCTTAGGTTCGATATATACTCTTCCACCAACTTGTCTGTATCCATATTATTATTATCCGCGATCTGTTTTATCTGGGGTATTATAATATGATCATCTGTATTCACTCTTGTCGGAATCCATCTCATTTCTCCACTCTCATCCATAACCTGTACGTAACATATTTAAAATTGACTCTTAATTAGTGAATTATATGACAAAATAGGCCGCTATAATTTTCACGCCACAGGACATTTTGGAAAAATAGATACAAGTATCTGATAAGTAACTGTTAAAATAAACTAAAATTGTTGTTAGGAGTAATATATTTTCTCCATCTCATTTTATGTGACACTTTTTCTTTGTAGTATGTTCCCCAAAAAAAAAAGTCACTTTACTAAAATTAAAGACAATTTAACTTTTAAAAAAAATTTTATCCGATTTTCAATCACACAAATATTTATGAATAATTTTATTTAGATAAAAAAAATTAAAATTCTTCTTTTTATCTTAAATGTGGTGCAGAGTTAAAAGGGTTAAATATTTTTTGATATTTATTTTATTTGTTACTCTTTCCTAAAATGATAGTGATTCTTTTATATCACCCCTTATTATTAGCATAAAATAGGTATAAAATGATAAATTATCACTTAATTTTTTAAAATTATTTTTAGTTAAAAAATGAATGAAGGAAATAGTAATTAATTACCTGCAAACTGGAGAAGCGTGGGTGTTTAAGCAACTTGCCTAGTACTTGGGCTTTGACGGAATTAATATCAAGTGGTACTTTCCAACCCATGATTGCTACAATATGAATGTTGTAGTTAGGTTCATGGAACATTCGAGATGCTGGGCTCAGTAATGTTGCTTCTTCTTCATTTTCATCTAATTTATTTGATGTTCTTATAGGTTTGAGAGCCATCTTCTTTCCACCACACTCCATAGTAATTTTTTAAGTAATCCAACTATGACTTAGCTCATAGATATAATGCTCAAAGTATTTAAAGAAGAAAGGAGGCTTAGCTTTAATTGGGTATACAAGGAGTAGATACATTTCAACCGTAAATTAACACGGAAGCTTTTATTAAATTGGCACAACTGTTTGATAATGATCGTTCCAAGTGATCATCACAGCATCAGTGATGGCTCGAATTAAAGTCATGGTTGAACATGACGCTTATTTGATAGATTTGATTAAGAAACAACTTGCACAAATAATTTATCATCAACTATAATTTTTTACATGAGGATACACATTTGATTCTAACACTTTATTTTAACAAAGTTCTGGGGTTTGAAATTTTTTTAAAAAACCAATCATCTTTAGTTAGACGAAAATATATCTAGGAGACTTTTCATTTGTTTGTTCTGCCTTGTGTGATAACCCACCACATTGTTACACCATATAGGCTTTAGTGGCATAAAAATTGTCTATGTGGAAGCTTACATAGTAAATAAGGCAGTTTTAGTGGAATATTCTAGAAAAATATGAATTTTTTTCATGATAAATTCTAAAATATTGTAAATTTATAAAATATTCTAGAAATTATAGAGTATTCAAAAGACGGGACTTATTTATAAATATGTAGGGACTTGTTTGACAGTTATTATTTAGATATTAGCCCCTCAGTAAGTTGTATAAATAGAGGGGCATCTATTTGTACATCGTTAAGCAAAAATTAAATAACATTTTTCAACAAAACATTTTTTCTATCAATTCTCTACGAGTAACTAAATCAAAATTTCAATTTTTATCCGATTTCATCATCTCCATTATACCTAATATTTTTTCTATAACTTTATTAGTTGTTGAAAAAATTAATTGATGATTGAGTTTAAAAAATGAAATATAAGGATGGATTTGTTGGTGGCAAGAAGAGGGAATTGAAGGTGGTGAAGAAGAAAAAATCGATATTAATGATGGTGATGGTGATATTTGGAGGTGATTTTTTACCTTTTGATAGTGATGATGTGATTTTAATGATTAGTTTGGTTATAGATATTGAATTTTGTAGTGGTTCTTTACAATTATTTACGAAAACAATATAATGGTAATTAACTAATTTCATGATAGTGTTTGTTATATTGAAAACATATATAATTTTTTTCTTCGAAATTTGATATGACATTAGATATGGTAGGAGATGGCATTGATGTGAAGCAAATGTGATACACCTTTATAAAGTTATATGTTTTAGGATAAATAAATTCACTTTCCGTAATATCAATGTATAATAGTTTAATGGCTATCCCTGTGCCATTTGTTAGTATCTATCAAGTAGAAGAGAAATGGATGAGACTTGCTGTTGACAGTTGAGAAAAGACAAAAGGTCCACACGAACTTGTGAACTATTTGAATTTAGATGTATAACCAAAAGTGACTCGATATTTAGCATTAAATAGGATGGGAGATCTTTGTCTTTTGCATACACTGTTTTTATACTGATTAACTCACAAGTTAGCTAGACAGTCACCATCTAATAGTAATATATAGAAAGTGATTAATATCACCAATAACATGATTATGTATGTAAATGCCAAATTTCGATGATTGTCAAAATTTCTATTACAAATTAAATTTATCTCGATATTTTATTGTGATACTATATTTATAATATTAATATTTTTGTCAAATATGCATTTTATGATGTTCGTATAAATTTTACATTTTTATAATTAATTTAATTAAAATATACTAATTTAAAAAATATAAATTCATTTTTTATAGTATTAGTTAAGAACGCATGTTTACTAGAGTAATTAATAGTATGTTTTCAAAAGACAATATATATTTTAAATATTTAATTTGATATTATTTATAAATATCTTTATTTGTCTAATATAAATTTTAATTTTAGATAATTAATTTTTTATTTTTAATTTAGTATAACCTTGTAATTACACTTATGCAACCAAATAACACACTGATAATTACATTGTGACAAATAAAAAGGTCTCAATAATTACTAGGCTAATAATTATTACCCTAGTAATTACACCAATTTCAATTACCAACGACTTTCCAAACAGAGACACTAAAGGAATGGCTATAAAACTTAATCTTTTGTAAAATTAATAATCATATATATATATATATATATGTAAAAGAGGATGTTCAACCCGCCTACGTGGCGTCACTAAATTTCACCACATCCTTCTTATTTTTAGAATTACAATTATACCCTTGCCTTCTACCCCTCCCACCCCTGTTGCGCCCCCTCATATATTGTATGCTTTCTCAGCAATATCAAATTGCAGCCTCTGCCCACTACAGCGACGACAAAAACCTAAGAAACATTTCGCCCCTTTCACCTCTGCTCTTTCTTTCAAACCTCTGCTTCGACAAAAATTTACTTTCAAACCTCTGTTTCGACTAGAGAGAAAATCCTTCTTCGCCTCCTCCTATGTAGTACCCTTTCGCCATCAAAGACATAATGAACGATCCGGGCACTGCAGTGGCTATCTACAAGAAAAAAAATTCCTCTCACCGTTGCTTCGCCTAGAAAATATATCATCTACACATAAACTATTCTTCTTCATTGATGCATCATAGTTCACTGTCAAGAACAACGAATCGTGCTTTTTCATACATCACATCCGACTGCGTGACAAGACAATTACATTGAAGACTACTTTCACACAAAAAAACCTTTACTATCGATGCGAAATTTATCACTACGAAAAAACTCTGTATCATTTATGCGAAATTTATCACCAATAATAGGGATTTGAGGAATTATATAACTTTCAAACCTCTGCTTCGACTAGAAAGAAGATATTCTTGGCCTCCGATCCGCCCACTACAGTGATTATCTGGAAAAAAAACCGGTTTGACCCTCTCACTACTGCTTCGACTAGAAAGAATATCATCTACGCAAAAATTATTCTTCTTTATTGATGCGCAGTTCACTGTCCACGAACAGCGAATCGCGCCTCCTCATACATCGTACTCGCCTGCATGGCACGATAATTATAGTGCCGCGAAGAATACCATAAATAAGTTTTGTTGTTTGTGCCAGTCTAGAGCATGGTAGACGGGTAGTTGATATGATCTCCCCACATCTTCTCTCATTCCTTTTTCCATCTCATCCCAAAAAGCAGACACAACAATCTTCTTGTGGGTACTTTAACTGAAAGAAAATCTCTTACACCTACCAAAAATAGCCTTTGTTTTAGGGATTACTCCCCATGATAGAGGATAGAGGATTGGAATTATTCGTCTCTACAGAGTATTACGGAATCAGCCTCAATGTACTCCTCACCGTCAAGATAAATCTCCTCTTTCTCTTTTTGAGATTTTAGCCTTACTTTTTGTGTCCCTTGGTGGATCTTCGAAACCTTTCCATAGTGACAACATTGCTCTGGGAGCGTACAGTGCAACGGAAAGGAGTTTCTTGTAAGTTGCTCTGCCGACAATAATGGTCCTTCGATAGCTTCAGTAGGAAATGCAGCACTGTGGATTCTTACCGTAGGTGCCAGCACACTTGATAGAAAAATAAAAGCTACCATTAAGCTTGGAAATGGAGAGGGATTTGAAGGGGAATCTGCTTATCGTCCAAAGATTTCCAACTCAACATTCTTCACTCTGTTTGATGCTAGAAAAAATGCAAAAGATCAATCTAAAAACCCGTATTGCAGACCAGGGTCACTCACTGACCCTGCCATAAGAGGAAAGATAGTCATATGTCTTGCAGGTTCAAACCTCTGCTTCAACTAAAAAGAAGATCTTTTCGCCTCCAATCCGACCACTACAGTAACTATCTGGAAAAAAAATCGGTTTGACCCTCTCACCGCTACTTCGACTAGAAAGAATATCATCTATGCAAAAATTATTCTTCTTTATTGATGCGCAGTTTACAGCCCACGAACAGCGAATCGCACCTCCTCATACATTGTACTTGCCTACGTGGCACGACAATTATAGTGCCGTGAATATATATATATATATATATATATATTCATAATTTTAGAATATTAGTTCAATTTATTTTCAAAAAATGAGTCAAATTAACAATTGAGAAAAGAAAATATCTCACATAATTTAAAATAAGATAATATTATTGGAAAACTTTAAAAAAATCACTGAGGATAACAAGTAAATCATTAGACAGAGATTTGAATTCATAAGAATGAAAAGGATACTAGCCTTGTAATTTATTAAAATAAAATATTTTCCCGATATTTTAGGGAAAAATAGTACTTTTCGTGATTTTGAGCAGTAGCTGAACTCACAAATAATTTTATGTTGGAACAAATTAGAAGCTTATATTTATCAAATTAGTCCTTCTCAATATAAACATAATAACATATTTGTCTTTATCTCAAGATCTTTTTTTCCTTGTACCATCTCACCTTTAATTACTTACAAATAAAATTTTTTAAAAAAATTAATAACGTTTCCCATAATAAATATTCTTTCCATTCACTTTAAGTAGTTAAATTTTAACTTGACCCATTTATTAAAAAAATAATTATTGGTATAACAAGTTTATCATTTTCCCCCTATTAATTGATAGGATCCTAAACATATTTACTCTTTAAAAAATTAATTCAATGACGATAAATTGAGATTATAATAAGAATTTTTTTTTATTCTTTTGATTTGTCAAAAAATAACCAGTAAAAGTAAACACTAAATTAGGAAACATATCTGATCTTCTAATTTCATTTATTTACTTTTTAGCTAGTTCATTGCGTATGTTATTACAATTCTAAGCAATTAATTAACTCTTCAAAACTTTCTTGTTGCGAATAAATTATTTTGGATAGGTTGAATGAGAATTACTATATGAGAATTACTTAGAAAATTATCAAGTAAGTACTATTAACAATAAAGATTATTTACTTCATATAAAAAAAAAGAATTATTAGAATAAGTTTGGTACATATAGAGTATGATTATATGATCAATTCAAAAGAATTATCGAATGAAATCAATTATAATTATTTTAAAACAATTTTGCATTTCAAAGAGATAGAAGAATAAAATTCGTAAGAAAATATATTAATTTATTTTTTAAAAATTAAGGCCTCTATTCGATTTTCACCTTAGATCACTAATGTGTTTGAGTCGCCCCTGCTAATAGCAATATATAGAAAGTCATTAATACCATCAACAATATTACTGTGTATGCAAAACTAAAGTTTCAACTTGTGAAACCATTTAATGGTTGATGAAATTTTTAATGCAAATTAAATCTGTCTGGATATTTTATGTATATAAGAAAAGAATTATTTTTCTTTCAAATGTTCACCCGGGTTCATCTAGACTTTTGTCACATTTAACATCAACTAAATGTCACGTCTAAATTAAAGTAATATGTATTAATCCCTCTTTCTCATATTATATAAGCATCTTTCTATAAATATTTGTCACATATTATATGAGCACTTACTAAATTAAGATAGAATTAATTATTTTTTTCCCATTTTACCCCACCATTAATATAATATTTGAAAATTTCAAGAGGCTGATTAATTGTTTTCACATTCAAAGAATAAACTATTCTTATATTTTATGTATATTTTTTTCTAACTTAATTTAATGTATATTGATAAAAATAAATGATAAAATTCACTAGTATATTAATGATTTCTTAATCACCATGTAAAATTATAGAAGGGATCGTTACATTCATTTATAGAAATTTCGAATAGAATTGCATTAACTACTAGACCTAAAATTGAGGGGAACTAATTAACACACAAGTGAGAGAGGAAAATGGGATTATGATGCTAGCTAGTGTGTTACATAATTAAATTTTTTGTGATAAAAAGTTTAGTCATCTAGATATATCGTTAGACTAAGTATTCTAGAAAGAAATTCTCGAGAGTCAGAAATATTGAAGGAACGGCTATAGAAATTAAAAATAAGTAGATTTTCGGAAGGTAAATCTAGTATAATGCGGATAAATATAGGATTAATTAAACCACGATTTTTCCTCGTTAACCACAAAATTTTAAAGACTAAACTCCCTATCTATCACACAAGTTATATAAACGTCCTTAAATCTCTCTTTGGTACAAATTAAACATAGTAATAACTACCTTTGCAAAGAAAATATAACGAAATACACTGCAAATTAGGTTTAACAAGGAAGAGGATAGAGAGATTAGGGAGGTGATCATTAAACAAGGCAGCCTGCAACGATTGGATTAATTAGCTTCTTTCTTAATTACAATTTTGTGTTGTTTTGCTCATTGAAACGCTAATTAATACTTGGAATGGAATGGTCCCCAAAATATGCTGCCAATGCATATCTTGACACCCTCAAGTTGGTAAGATACATCTCTTCCTTTTCGTTATGTTTCGAGCATCCTTGGGTTAATGCCGGTTGTTTTGTGCACGGGGCTATTCTGCTCATGTAAATTATGTAATTTTAACGAATAAAATTCTGATTCCTTGTACATGGTAGCATGAATTAAGGTTTCGAAATTGTGCCTGATTCCAATGAAAATCAAATAGAAGCATGCATGTATGTCTTACGAGATATATGTATATTTTCAGAAAACGAAAAAATGATGACAATAAATCCTCCTTTGTGTAACGTAGAAAGGATGGCTCTAAACAAGATGGGTGTTTTGTTTTCAAGGGTGAATCGGCGACCTACTACTCAAAAATAAATCAGGTCATTGCCAAGATAGGTGTTAAAATGTACCAATATCTGATTGGTTTATTATTTGCAGTGTAGCAAACACAAGCAGATGTGCAATTCATGTAGTAGTGGAGGAACACAAGAACCAGAGTGCAATGAATTCCTATCAGCCTTAGCAGCTGGAATGAGCGCGAAGCTAATAGTGGAGGTCACCACCGAAGGCTCTCCCTCAACCGTGGCCTTAGCCGCTGCAGCTCGTCAAACAGGGGGAAAATTAGTCTGCATTATTCCCGAGCCAAAACTCGACAAAACACAAAAAGTAATTCAAGAAACAGGGTTAAACGACATGGTAGAATTCAAAACAGGGGACCCTGTTGAGGTCTTGCACGACTACGAGAACATCGATTTCTCCTTAGTCGATTGCAAGACTAATGATTACAACATGTTGATGGAGAAGCTCGACGTTAATCCTAAAAGATCCGTCGTGGTTACGAATAATGTAGAAGGGAGAAAAGGGGCGGGAGGACATTTGAAGAAAGTGGACAATAAGGTAAAAGTAAGGTCACTACAGCATCCCATTGGTAAAGGATTAGAAGTTACTATGATTGGTAAAAGCACAGAGTTTGGTAAAAGGGAAAATAGGAGCAAATCAGGATGTTATGCTCATTTAATTAGAGGTGGAGACAAAAAAAATGGTCTGCTAGTGAAAAGAGGAGAAAAGAGCAAATGGGTTTTTGTTGTGGATGAAAAAAGTGGTGAGGAACATATTTATAGGCTGCCAAAATCATCTGGACCTTGACTCTAATGAAAAACGAGAATATGGCTGTCTCCATAAAAAACTTGTTTATTGATATCCAAAGGAAAAATGGTGCATAATTTTCCAAGTGAACAAAAGAGAAATGTGAAGGTGATGAAGTTGCTCCAAGTGTTGTGGACAAACTTTTTTCTAATTTTTTTAAATTTTATACCGTTTGTTGTAATTTCTATTTCCGTCCCTCTTTTTTTTTTTGCTTTTTCGTGAGGAAGGAGAAGGGGAAGGGGCATTTAGGAGAGGAAATAGTGATTTTACATTGTGAATTGTCTCTTGTTATCTACTCTAAAGACAAAATTCCGGATTTTAACTTAATTAATATCATTGTATTGATTATCCTACTTAGAAAAACAAATGCAGACTTAATACAATAATAAATAATTTAAAGTATTTAAATTAGTATGTATGTAGTTCTAAGTCATATCCTATACTAGTACAATTGTATCAACTTCTGTTTCCTTTAGTGATTAGAGGACTTAATTTTTGTTTCTCACTCGCTAAAACCTTCATATGTAATTCAAGTGGTTGTTGAGGTCCTCCCTATTTTTTTATTTTTTTTTATCTTTTGAATATTTTGAGTAATCAATTATAGTGACTAATAGTATTTTTTGATGCAGTTTCTAAATTTTAAAAAGTTAAAAAATGCATGTCTCAAAATTTGATCAATTCCACATAAATTAACACAAAAGAAATAATACAAACACGATTGAGATCATCAGGGGCAAAGTAATATGTCCTTTGTCGAAAAATTACATTACATATATGAAATCAACTTATTTCACTCGCCGCTTGAAAGCTTTATGTACTTCGGTGACCAACCATTCGTGGATACAATTATAAAAGAAGCGTATAGATAGAAGTCCCCGTCGCCTCTATACGGAAGAACCCCTTCAACATAAACCAAGGGCTTGGTTCACTGGTAAAATAGGTTCATGATTTCGCCAAATCTTGCTGGTGTTGCGCTGCTCCATCCTCTTTGTTTCATTGTATACCTTCTCAAAATGGCTAAGAAAATAGAAATCGTAATGTAATTTTTTAACTTTTTATATATTTTTTTTGTCGTTTATAATGAAGTAGAGTTAAATCTTATTTAATTGATTATATCTGATTCGATTCGTTCATATTATTAATGTGCTTACTTTTTGTTTGAATCTCTCAAATGCATTTCTTTCAACTTCAACTTGTACTCTCTTTTTTTTTCCCAACATCAACCAGTAATATCTTAAGACAACTTATTTTTCTTTTCTTTTCCAATGAAGTTAATACACATAAAAATAAATTAAAGACGACCTTAAAATTGGAAAGAAACTTGGTGACGTTTCCTTTCTTAATTCTCAACAGAAAACCTGCAAGTTAATATTAATTTTAAATAATTCTTCAATTTGTTCTTTATTTGTTTATTTTAATTCTCCATGATCAGTTATTTCACTTATTTATATTAACTATATCATTAATATCAGTGTAGCTATTAAAAAGAAAAGGAAATAGTTACAATAAATGCACCTTCATATTTTCATTTTCCCTTTTTCACTAACATAATTAATAGGAAAAGAGAACCTCAAAAAATTAAACCCAACCCGTTGAAGTTTGGGTGGGTTATTAGTTCAACCCATGTGAATTCAATCCATTTAAAATTGAGTTGATATGCAACTCGAATTGACTCGAGAGAGATCTTGTCAAAATATTTTTAAAATACTTTTTTTTTTAGTTTGATATGTTTTGTATAACTAGAATAAAATAAAAAACTTAATTAAGTACTAAAATATTGAAAAAGAACAAATAAAATAAGTAAATTTAGTAAAAGTTAGATCAAGTTGGGTCTTGACCCACTCTATAACCCGTTTTGACCCAACCCATTTTGATCAAGGCAAATTCAGATTGGGTTGGATCTTGACCCATTTATTATTTTGACCTGTTCAAATTTGATCCAACCTGCTCAATTACCACCCTGGACCCAACACACGTGACATTATGATTTGAATTATAATTTTACCATTCCTACATTTCCCCTAAGATCTCTCTCTCATTTTATATGCGATGTTGAAGAATCGCAATTAACCTCAAAAAATAACCGGCTTAGACCTACTTTTACCCCAAACTAAATATAATTAGCAAATACTTAATTTAACTACTCTTACAGATTTGGTAATGATAAGCAGTTAGAAGTTTTTACAAGTTTTCTTTTCTCTATTGTTGTCGATGCAAACATTCATCAGGAATAAAATTATGATGATCATCACCAGCCACTTACAACCACCATCCCCACCACCTTCTTATTCCATCTTTAATAAACCTTCAACTTCAAGAAACAAATTTACTAACAAACACCTTTTACCTACCTTGATCCTTAAAAATTTCTTCATTGCCCACAGTACAACATTGGCTGCTCCAAGTTTTGATTCATTTTCTTGGTAGAAAATGGATGGAATCATAAGATTGTTGGTACTGTCAATGTTCTTTGTGATTTTGTTTGGTTTTCAAAGAGAGAAGAATGTGGTTGTTATGGCTATTGATGAAGATGAAAACACGCTTTGTAGCGTTAATCTCGCAGAATTTCTCCCCCCTCCTTATGGTGGTCTTGAAAATATGGTCTGTCAAACTGTTTGGAACTCTTTCCTGCTGCGTGTAAGTATTCTTTAACATTACACAAAATCTGTAATTGGCTTTTCGATTTATAAGACTACTATCACCTCATCATCACCTTGTTTTAGCCAATGACCTGCTAGTATTCCAAATCTATCCCCAGAAAAAGTCCCTTATGCAAAGGTATTAACAATAAGATTGCAAAAAGATTCAAAATTTTACACCAACAGAAAAATCAAGTTAAATGTATATGGTACTACAAAGTCACATCAGTAGCTTATGGTGCCGGACTTCAATCTTAGTTTCATCAGAGTAAAGATAATGTTGTCACCACTGTATTACCAACCATGTATACAACCAAAGTTTCAACATTTCATGCTTTAAGAACGACAAGGTTGATTCACTTCCATCCTCCCAATTTATTTAGCTTCGTTTGACTAAAATTGAGCTTAAGAAGTGAAGGACTTATAGTAGGTCCATGCAATCACGTCAACCTGTAGAGAAACATCTCGTTAACGATAAAATTAGAAGGTAAATATTAGGAGTTTCTAGATAACGAAAGGTGTCAGTCTTTTCATGACAGACCAAAAAAACAAAGGCATCAAATAATATTGAACATCATGTAGCAGCTTATAATGCAACTATAATGACTTCTAGCTAAATTTCTGATTACAGTACTCTCAGAGTAAAGACAATGTGATCACCATTGTGTTATCGACCATTTACACAAGTGGATGGATAGGAATGGGATTCTCCCCTGACGGAATGATGATCAATTCTAGCTGTATGGCTGGATGGGTGACTCCTGCAGGTCATGGAACAATCAAACAGTATCATGTTGAGGGCTTAACTCCTTCGAAAATCATACCAGATAAAGGAGAGTTGCCATTGACTAGTGTTCCACCTCTCATCTATCTTCGAGGTGCCACAGTTTACTTGGCCTTCCAGTTGAAGTATCCAACTCCCCTCAAAACTCAACCACTCTTACTAGCCTTCTCCACCAAATATCCTCAGCACCACCATCTAACCGCTCACGAGGATAAAACCACCATAAAATTTGACTTCTCTTCAGGTCTGGCTATTGCTGTCTCTCTAAGTATCAAGTTTAACTTTTCCTATTTCAAAAATAATTAACAAGTGCATCAAAATTAACTGTTTATCAAATGCGCACTTAAGCAATGGCCTTTTTCACAATCACCAATTTATACATATTAGCTCCATTCTCAGTTGTCTTCATAAAGCTTGCATTTAGATGTTTGTCTACTTTGGTTGAGATGTTTTTCTCTTTCTCCTCAGGTTCTTCATCTGCTGCCACTGCTACACCTACTAATTATATTAGCTCAAAGACCCATGGGGTATTGGGTATACTGGGATGGGGACTATTCTTGCCCTTTGGAGCAATTTTTGCAAGATACTTTAGGAGCCAACCATTATGGTACTACTTTCATGTATCTGCTCAATTCATAGGATTCATACTAGGACTTGCCGGAGTGATTCTCGGAATTCAGCTCAACAACAAGCTGCAACCCTATATTCCAGGACATCTAGGCATAGGCATTCTTATTCTTGTGCTTAGTATTCTTCAGGTTTGTCCCTAATCTCATTCAGCAAAAATGATACTGAAAACTTGATGAATCATATGCTAAAACCTATGATTTAGCTGCTGGAACACTAATCATAGAGGATGAATAAATTAGAAAAGATTGGCAAACATGTTCATTCTGTTGAATGGATGCTTTCCTTTTTAAAATTTGTGTCAATGACTTGATGCATGTGTTATGTCAAATATTTTAGGATCATAGAAAATGTTCTAAAGTTTGCTTTACTTTTACAATCACGTAGGTTTTGGCATTCTTCGTATGGCCAGATAAAGACAGCAAGTATCGCAAGTACTGGAACCTGTATCACAGTTGGGTGGGGAGGACTGCTCTCTTCTTTGGAGCTGTGAATATAGTATTGGGGATGCATTATGCAGGAGCAGGGCCAGGATGGAAAATAAGTTATGGAATTGTTCTTTCTTCAACAATGCTGACATGCATCATCCTGGAAACATTGTTAAGACTACAGAAGTTGGATGAACTAACTCTTCCTTCAAACTATCCTATAAATTCATTCTAGCAAAGATCTATTAATTGTAGATAGACTGGGTGAACAGGTGGATTCCTCCCCCCTCCCCCTTTCATTCACCACTAGGAGTGCTCTCTACCGTAGTTGTATAGAATTCTATCCAAAAATATGTTTTTGTGGGTGAATGTAGATTCTACAGGCTCAGTACTCTTAAGGGTAAAGCCTCCTTGAAACAAACTCAAACACCTTTGCTAGTGCTCTTCAAAATTTCTCCTCTGAAGGAAAACTGCACTTTCCCCGCTTCATTTCACATTCTTCGGTGCTTTTGAAGAAACTACATGTATTGATAACTTTTACCTAGCAAACATTTGTTTGCGGATATCACCATTATAGCATTGTGACATTAAACCAGTATGTATTTCACCCTTTACTCATCAGAGCTGCTGTTAGACACCTAATAGTCTTAACAATTAGACATGATTGCTTTGGATAATATCCAACCAGCCTATAGGATGAACAGGTATTGTTCTCAGCAATGACATGTACTGAGTTTTCAGTACCTTTTAATATCAAAGCTTAATCATTTTATGCAACTCCAGATTCTACTGAATACTGTAAGGGGTTGTTGGGTAGGGTGTATAAAAATAATGCTAAATAGAGCTAAGTTGCTCGGACTCTCCAAAAATGTTGCCGCACCCGTGTCGGATCCTTCAAAAATACACTATTTTTGGAGGATCCGACACGCACCCGTCGACATTTCTGAAGTGTCCGAGCAACATAGAAATAGAGTGCATTAGTAATGCTTGCATTAATTATGATGAGATATTTCTTATGCATTGTTTGGTTTAGTGTATTAAAAATAGTAATCATCGCATAAAAATATTTATTTACAAACATACCCTTCATAATTATGGTGGAAAAGATGTAAAAAAGATTTTTTGGGGTAATTGGGTCTTTAACCATGCTAATGCATGCATTAAATCCCTTGCATTACCAATACCTAGAAATTGATGGTATTAGTACTACACACCTTAATACACAATAGAATGTATAGCATTAGTTATACATAGCATGAAAAAGTGTACCAAACAAGGTACTACTAATACATCTAATTAATGCATGCATTGTTTTTGCTAATACACTCTACCAAACGACCTCTAAATAAATAAGTGTGCCTCTGCAAGATTCCTTTGTACTTAGAAATCAATTTAGATCAACATTTGCAGTTGCTCTTTCTTTATTGCACTGAGAAGAGATGTTTGTGCATCCCATTAGAAAGTGAAACTAATTCATGCCAGAATCAGAATGAAATGCTTATATATGATATGAGAGAGAGAGGAGTTATAGACAGAAAACAGAAACAACATATCTCATTCATGAAGAAAGATACAAAAAAGTAATACATGTCGATGACAAAGTCAGCACAGGCAATTTGGTTAATGAACAATAAACTCAATTAAGCACTTTCCAGAACTCCATCCAAAACGAACCCAAAAATTTCAGAATTCTTTTCATATCATTTTAGATTGAACTTAGAGCAGAATATATTGCATACAACTCTGCAAGTCCTAGATCAGATGCAGATATACTTTGTTGGAGCAGTCGAAGATAATTTGGTAATGTATACAAGTCAGTGAAACCAATAATCACTAGCAACTGAGAAATAACAAGAAAATGATTTAATTCTATATTGCACTATGCTCCTAAAAGGACAAAAAATGTTCTAACCAAACTGTGAATCTTACACAGAAAAGACAACTCCTTAGCGTCAAAAAGTATGTTGAGAAGTAAAACCTGCATGTCAATAAGAAAAACATGTATAAGCAGAAACCATGCACTGTTGCTACATGGACTAAATTAATATCAGATGCGATCAAAGAGTTGAAAATATAGCACCATAACAGTATGCAGTTTCGATAATTTGTAGAAGTCTTCTATAGAAAGATATGAGATTGCAACCATATGCTACATGAGGTTACAACTTCGCATATTCGCTTACTGATATGTCACTCACTGAATCTTTTAGAATTCTACTGTATCTCAAAAGTTGATTATTCCATTAATTTTATCTCAAGCAGTTGGTTGGTCCAGAAGAAGCAAGATGAATCTCTACTTTCCCAAAAAGCAAAAGAATGACTAAGCAAAGAATGATCTTTTTACACAATTGGCAACAGAGAACGGCCTTGGTGAGGAGAGTAATATCTCTTGAAGAGAACTAACCTTCAAATTAAACTGAGGCATAGTCTGAAAGCCAACTAACATCAAAGCCATGAGAATTGGAACAGCAATAAATTCCAGCAGTCATGATATACGACCAACAAACATGTAGACTCAACTTCATTGGACCAACCTGCTAGGATTATCTGGTAAAAGACATAAAACAGCCTCAAGTAGCAGTCGTTATGCCATGTTCATGTGGATTAAAGCTGGGAGAGCTGGGAACCTCAGTCTCCCTTATAACCCTGCTATATACAGCTTTGAAGGGCTGAGAAGAATATGGTCTCTTGAGCAAACTTATGGGCATTCTTAGAGTTTGTTTGCGGTTCCTCCGGCCCCGTACCAAAATGTTGAAGGTCTTCTCATTATCCGTCTCCGTAAGATTTCTTTGCACATAATTATCACTGCAACTTCCGGCCTTCTCATTTGATCCACTGCCTTTTTTTGATTGATCGCTGGACAACGTAACAAAATGTGAATTTGGAGTGTTGCTTGCTCTCTCTTTTTCTGATCCAACCGCAGCTAAGCTCTCCACCGTTTCTGATGCTGGAAGACTTACATCTTCCTTAACTTCATCTCCAGTGTTGAGATCTACTGGTAAGCTTGTCGTCAAACTAATGCTTTCAGGATTATCAGATAGCTCCTTAGCACCAGAAATTGAGTCAGTTATAGGCTCAATCACAGGTGGTGAGATAGAAAACTCGACTGGGTGGCAGCCAGGCCAAACTGTGGCAGGAACATACTCTGTTGCATTAGGAGCTATATTGCATTGCCAAGCATAATGATTCGGATGGAAAGTGCTGTTATTCATGGGAAATGTACTTGGAGGTAACGTCTGGGGTTGAGAATACGGAGGGTAGATAAAGCGCAATGGGTGCATCATGTTTGGGGTGTGTGGAGGTGAAGGGTACAGGTGATGAGGAGAGGAGCACATTGGATTGGGCAAAATGGTCGGTGGTCCTTGATGAAGTGGCATGTTCACTGACCAAGGGCCAACAGGTGGCCGTGTTCCAGGAGGAGAAGGGAGATTAATGTTCAGAGGCAATGGTGCTATCCGGGGAATGGCTGGGGAAGGGCTGAATGGTGCTGCTGATGCAGATAGCTTTCTGGACAATTCTCGACTTGCCTCACTTGTATGAGATGACGCAGATTTTACCTTCAGATGATCCATATCTTGCAAATTCATATTCGAGATACAGCCAGGATTTAAATTGCTTGATGAGTCCTTTTCACAGCGATCCACTTTGGGAGCATTGTCAGAAGTGGGGACATCATGAGTCTCGACACTAACCTGTTCCATTGGACTAACATCAACATGTCCAGGTTGAATAGATGCATTTGCAGATATCACATCTGAAATTTCACCACCTTTAAGATCACTCATTTGAATTTCTTCTGTTTTGTCAGTAGCTACTGTTTCACCTTTTACATTATCGGCAGAATCTGCAACAAGATCCTGAATGTTCCCTTTCTCCATGGATTCTGCATCTCTTCTCATTGTTTTGGAATTTTCTTCTGCTCCATTGCTCTCCTCTCCAAGTTTCATAACATCTTTACTATCAGGAATTTCATCTTCAGAATCTCTCTCCTGCAACATAGAGATGGTACCTGGCGGGGCAAGTGCTACTTCCTTATAGGAAGGAGATTTTCCGAGGTTTACTATTGAACTTCTCTTTGATAGTGATCCAGCCTCTTTTGTTGCAGAAACTTGAATCTGCTCTGATGAAGTATTTAACAAATCTCCTCCAGTCGTGGAGATCTCAGGAACAGCATCTCTGACAGAAGATGACACGGACTTTACACGGTAGGCCACAGCTTTTATGACTCTTCGACCAAGTTTGGCACCAGGAGTTTGACTTTTTGCTATGTAATAATCTGCATAACTTCCTGGTGAGGTCCGTTTCTTTAAGACATAATATTTACTAGCTTGATAGTTATTTTTCAATTTAGCATGATCAACAACATCAGAAACTGGGTCCTTTTTCTGGTAACCAAGGACCTTGCTGATAGTTTGACGCCTCTGCCTTCGTCTTCGTCCATAGAAACCACCCGACCTTGGTCTCTGCACTGGCTGCCATCCATCGTCTGCTTCAGCAGAAGGGTCAGATAAGACTTCACGGACCATAGGCTTCTCAATTGAAGTTTCCTTCAGCAAAGGTCCAGATTGGATGGGTTTGTTATCAGTAACTCCTCCATCTCCATTGTGATGGGATTCAATTACTGTGTCAACAGGTTCCATATTCATCTTTGGATCGGTGTGATCTTTGACAATTTGTTTCTCTTCATCTGGCTCTCCTTTTAAGACATCTTTAGGAGTGTCACAGTTTGGTATGACAACATTGCTTTGATCAGATTTTCCCTTCACCTGAGAAATAAGAGCCTGGAAAAAAATATGGCAAAGAGGAGAAGGATAAGAAAAGGGGAGCATGTCCACTTTTACAATATATGGAGCATTATTTGCACATTCCATGTGGAAGCATGATAGGCAGTTTATCAGGCATATGCAATGTGAGCTTCAAGTGGAAGAACATTAAGGCAAACAGACCACAAGAGTGCCTGAAACATGTCAAAGCTTCTAAACATTACCAGTTTGTTTCTGCTTATTCTTATAACAAAGCTTGCATAAGATGAACAACTTCATCCAAGCTTATTTTCATGCATCTATTCATGCTGATACGTATTGGAAAATCATAAGCAAGAAACAAATATTGTGTTCCAATCACCACGTACCTTCGAGACAAAACCTTTTCTTTTTGATCCAACATCTCTCCCTTTGGCATCGGGACTTGGATTGATGTAGTCGAGCAAATCTGAAACACTGCACAATAGAGTATGTCACCACAACATTAGAACTGAAATATTTTACTTACTGTTATCTAGAGTAAGGCTATCTGCTTGTACATGTTTGTGAAATCCACTGTGCATAAAAATTATGCAATTACAAGTCAGGAACTAAAAACTTTTACATTGGCAGCCGTTGAGCATTGTCCTTTCTAAACAAATGCATATTCCCAAAACTCGGAATCTTCAGAAACACCAAATGGAGTGTCATAACAAATTATAAAAAGATGGATTGAAGGCATTGGTTCAATAAAATAATCAGGATGCCTTTGAGCAAAACCAAAGAGATTGAACATGAAGGCATAGTGAATTATCCTGTAATTTCAAAGCATAAGGACTAGACAGTGGGCAAAAGAAAACATCAAACATATGCTCTGGCAGATTATGATGATTCATGTCCTTCAGTTATTACATTATCATGCAGTCTAATAAGAGCTAGAACAGAAATTAAGGTCGTCTGTTTTGCTCATTAAGTCTACCAAAAAAGATTTCATTTAAGCAATACATGCAAATATACCTCAAATGACCCTTGCTAGCTATTGATGCATCAGGCTTCTTAGTTCCATTTCGAGCAGCTTCTTGCTGTTCAAAAGCCTTCGACTCAAAATACTCAAGCCATGCAGCAGCATCCTTCGGCAAAGATCAGATTTTTTTTAAAATTATGAAAATATATGGCAGAAGTTAGAATGAAATAGCCATAAAAATTTTCAAAGAAACCTAAATTGTATGTCACTTTTCAATAGTGTCATCACCTAGATGTCACCAAAATAGAGATGATATGATATTTAAAGACAACCTAATTAGTTAGAAACATCTGGAGTTATACTCCTAGTAGTTTACCCGTAAGAAACTGTCAGTGTAAAGCACTGATTGCTATTATTTGAGATATCATAACTTCACAAGGAAAAAAGAAAGTAAAGTGCCAGCTAATGCAATTTGTTCATCCATCTTTTCTCTGGAGCAAAAGAGCAGGCCTACTGATCGTGTAGATGTGCGTGAGACAAAAGTTAACCTGTGTGCGAAGATCATCTGGACCAAGCTTTGCTCGAAGTATCTGCAAGGTTGTTTGCTCATGCTGAACACTCAAAGGATAAGCTTCCATCAAAGAGAGTGCAATTGCTATAGCATGGTAACTTGCAGCTGTCTGGAAATTACATAGGCACAAAGGTAACTAGATAAGAGAGGTGTAGACAAGAATCAGTATAGATAATTAACCAGGTTCATCAGAAATGAAGGGCGTCTAATTATACTGCAACAAACTAAGACATACTCATTTCCAGAGTTTGTTTAACAACTGGAAGGTTTCAATCTTCCACATGTTCAACCAAGTTCAAGATAGAACACTATGCAAGCTTGAACCAAAGAAGACTAGTTTTATTAGCTAAACTACCAGAAACAAAACAAGCACGCCATGCTCTGAGTTTCTGATAGAGATTACGGAGTTTCAAATATCCCAGTCTAAGGCTATTAATATACTGAAGATTGTCAATCAAGTGCTTTATTGCAATAAAATGATTTGCATGGATGGGTGGAGAAGCAATTTGGACCTCTCTTCATCACAATAACAATTACCATAAGATTGGAATGCTTCATGATTAACCCTTATTTCCTTTTTGCACTTTGGGACCCCGATGTGCTAACAATGAATACTCACTTTGAAGCCTAATTCAAAAAGAAACCTGTCCGGTCAATTGTTTAAGATCAAATTGAAGTTAATCGATTAAAATGAAAATATGATAAGACTCAAAAGAAAATGGAATACTGAATGGACTTTTAGGTCTACAACTCAAGAGTTTGCATGCCTTGCTTATCTTAAGAGTATCTGAGGTCAATAGCAGATGACAGATGTCAAATCACAAAGACAAGAATATGAACCCATCCACCTGCACTGACTCTTGTGAACACATTAGCCCAACAGGCAGGCCATAGCCATCAGAAACGATAACTTGAATGGCATTACTTCTTTTCCTATAGTCAAATACACATAATGCATACGTAGCAGTTGATGGAAAAGCAATAACACATACTCAACTACACTTGTTGACGTGAAAACTACCCTGAATCCAGCCCCTTTTTGTTAATCAGGTGAATACTCATCTCATAAACCAGGAAATAAGATGCAACTTTTTTTCTGAATAAAGCCACTTTAGTTTGACAAGCTTAGAAACTAGAAGGAGTTGTGAATGCTAAACTTAAAACAAAATACTTATAAGCTCCAGAGGAAGAAGAAAGGAACCTGAATATGATCCGGACCGAGTAACTTTTGGTTACACTTCAAAGCTTTATGGAGATATCTAAGGGCAACATGCACATTACCGAGCCCTTCCTCCATCATAGCCACATTTATATATGTTGCCGCAGTGTTTGGATGGGAGGAGCCACATGTGAGATGCAACAAATAAAGAGCTCGTTTTACATACCTATAAAATGGGAATGGTAAATTGCCATAGAGTGTGAATAATAACAGGGAAAAAGTGAAGAAAAATAAAATTATTAAATCATTACTATTTAATGTTAAAAGTGGGGAGCAAACACAGTGGTACAATCTTTCATTATTGGCAGTGCAAAAGTTTTCACCGTGTTGATTTGGTGCTTTTTCTTGTTTTGATAAGGACCATATTGAATTAGTGCTAGTGAGCCTAAAAGCTGTGTACAATCCAACCCCGTCTGCAAACTTTTTTATTTGAACTATCACTCAAGATCATATTCCACGACCAAAGTACCACTGCTACATAAACTTCAGGCCTAGTAGAGCTCTTGGTAAACCTCTTTCCCACTAACATTAAACATTTCCTCATGAATGAAGCTAGCAACTAGGTTGTATCTCTGTGCTAGACTAACATAACACTTTTCCAAATCGTTGCTCTGATAGTGAAATAAAAATTCTAACAGCAACGACTACCACACTTCAGTTCCTAACAAGTTGCGATCGGGCCGGTCAGCTACCACTGTTATAGTTGTTGTTGGTACTTAAAGCAAGTTTTAGGCATTATATGTCAATAAGATGATTACTCCATAGAATTAAAGAAGACTATGTTTGACCTGTGCAGTTGTTAGGAGTATGATAATGAATAATATTGAGCTTGGATAAAATTTCTAAAATAATGGTTCAAAGATGCAAAAATTGGAGCATTCAGACAAGTCACACCAAGTTTTGACTAATATAAAGTACAGTTGTATTCTTTTATACCAGCTTGAATAGTTGAAAGAGAGTAACTTGCCATCTTAGCAAAGATGACAAGTTTATCGAGGCAGATCAAGGAAAACAATGTATAGTGCTATGGGGACGGGGGAGTAACTGAGAAACGTACATGAGCATTGACAAAACGAAAACCAGATACTCAAGACAGAAAAATGTCTAGTTTGGGATAATGAACCTCCAACTCCACTTTTTTTCTTTCTTTTTTCTTTTTTTTTGTATTTTCTTTTTTTGCTTAATTTAGTTGTTGGCACCACCAAAAAAATTTAAGTACTTCGCAATTTAACAGAAACAAACATACTTGAGAGCCAGCTCTGTGTGTTGAAGTCGGTAATAAAAAACTGCAAGATCACCATAACTTTTCATGGTGTCTGGGTGATCGAGGCCCAACTCTCTTTCGTTTATGTCCAAGGCCTTTTGCTGATAGATTGTGGCCTGTCATCGATACAACCATCATCAACACATTTAAGAGTTGAATATGGTTAGAAGTCAGAGTAGTTAAAGCTGGCAGAAAGAGTAACAATGTAGGACTAAAGAGGTCTATGCTGAAGAGCTTCCGAAGAATACCTGATTAAAATCACCGGTGTGATACAGAACAACAGCAAGAAGGCTATAAGCTCCAGCTGTCATCCGATGGTATGGACCACATACTGCGACCAGCTTGGCAAGAGCCTGAATGCACCACAAAAATGCAGCAGTTGTCACATGGTATGCAATAATATATACCATTCATCACCAAGGCTTAGCTTGTTTTCTTATTCTAATTCCAATATTTCCAAGGTATATCAAGACCAACAACAGGAAGAAATCTAAGAAGCCATGGAGTTGCGAAACCCACAAAAATAACTTGGTTTCTCTACAATAGAAAGTTCCATTGGAAGAATGGAGAATGTAATGTACGACTTTTTTCTATCAAGGAAATCAATTACCTTAGTCCCATAGCTGACAGCATCTTCAAGTTTTCCCTTATCCAGAGCTGTTTTGGATGATTCCAAAAGCTGCCTTCCGTCTGCAGAAGAGCAAGCAGCTTGCTGGAGAAAAGGAGACACAAAGATACAAGGGGAGTAGGAAAAAAGTTTATAAGTATGAACAAAAGACAACTCAATATAATATCTCCTAGTATTGAACACGTTGACAGGGTTGCATTATCACCTTATGTACCGGTACTAGGCTGACAATGTCTACTTTTTGAAAAGGACTTGGGGAACTCATATCATAATCTCTTGGAACCAGTTCAATTCCCACCTAGACAGAAAAAGCACTCGTAAGTTTTCCTGTGTGTAGAACAAAAACTCTAGTAACATTCATTTCCATCACCAAAATATTCAAGTTTATCTGCACAAAAGCTATATCTTTGCCCAAGTTAAATATTTAACAAATACAAACAAGCCACAGTAAATAAAGCAAACATATAACTCATATACCTTCTTCACAATTGGTTAGTGATGTCTTAGCAAACATTTTTCTTCAATTTATTTTCATTTTTTTGATAATTTTTTTTCCCACTTCAAAGACAGGGAAATCTAAGTGTTCAATATATTCTCAAAAGAAAGGTCAGAAATAGCCAAGTGTGAAGCCTACCAAATCCATCAAATGCAACCACCCAAAGACATGTTAGATGTATAATGTATACTGAATGATAACTGTTCAAATTTTCATCATTTAATTACAAACAACGTTTAATGAATTTTTAAAATTATGGAAAAGGATTATAACCAAGGAACAAACAGGAACTACACATACAGTACTCCCAACCGAGGTCATTCTTAAATGTTCAGAACAAGAGATTCAAGTACCTTATGGCATAAACCACGGAGGATTGCAAATTTCCTCATATCTTTGTAGTTTAGGCTGCCAACATCCCATTCGTATCTCTTCTTCAAAAATAATTCCAGCCATCTCCAGATCAAAGAATCGACACCGTACTCATTTGAATCATAGTTTTTAGGTACTCCTAGCATCATATTCAAGGCAGAAGCAATTATCGCAGCCATATCCTCAATGTCAACAACCGATGCAATAGCTGCTTGCAGAATATGTTTAAAAGCTCGGACTATCATCTCGTGTATACAAAGAGATTGCACATGTGATAACTTCTCAGAAAGCTTAACCTGCCCAAGAAAACAAAGAGCAAGGATCACTTCAGGACGCAGCTTAATGAGATAAAAATCAGCCTACTATGGTTTTACAGTTGCACATGAAATTTATCATGATCTAAAACTAGATCAATGTAGAGGCAATAGTAAAGGGATAAAGAATGAGAAATTCAACTTTCAGATTTTGACGGTTCTAACAAAATTCAACATCTGTATTTGATAATCTCGGTGCAACTAATATACTAAAGTAAAAATATTATGACCTGGAGATAGAAGATACTAGACAAGAAGATGCAAATTGAAGTTTATGTGGACAAATATGTGTCACATAAACACATACATAAGGAGAATTTCACTATGGGTAGAAAAATGATCAATGAGACTTACTACTTGTCCAAGAGAGCGCATACGTAAACCCCGGGTATGCATGAAATCAGTTAAGGTCCGACCATCTACTGGTGAGAGTTCCAAAGAGCCAAAATCAGCCACCTGCAATGCATTGGGAAATGAAACATAGCTAAGATACCATTGTCACAAATTAATGTATCTATCAAACAATTTGCTTTGTAGGCTTATCTATACACTATTATTATTATTGTTACCAGCTTTGGCAGGGCAACTTCATTGTAATACTTCTGTGACAGATCAATCAGCTCTTCCAAAGACTATCAACAGAAGGAAGTGGTTAGAAGATGGAAAACAAGCAAGGCCTTCTCATAATCTATCACCAAATATTTAAAAGAATTCTACCTTAAGATGAAGCCCAGTCTCTGACTCTTTCAACCTTGTAAAACCAGCATCAGACAACAATGTTTTGAGAACAAGCTGATTTTGATCCGTATCAGTCTCAAACTGAGACTCCCCAGACTGCAGGACAGCTTTTTCTGATCCCCCTCCAACATCATCTGCAACAGATTTGAAGTTTTCAGATTGGGATTCCATGTTAGATCCATCTGTGCTCTTCTTTCTGTTCTTAAGGGACTTAAGAGGTATTCCAAGTCCCTCAACCTTCATCTCATTTTTTGTCTTTTCAGAGGGGGGTTTCTTGTCCTTTTCTGATTTCTTCTGATCTTGTAAGTGCTGTATCCAGCATGCACCAAGTTCCCATCTGATGAAAGAGTCACCTCCTATTTTCTCTTCTTCAAGTTTGGTAAGACTCTCTTCTAGTATTCTCTTTACAAATGTGTGAGAGCAATTTGTCTCTTCATTTTCTAAAGGTTTTGAATGCATTACCTTGTTGTCCACTTTCTGGTGAAGGAGCAAGCGTAAACTGCAAGATAACATGTTAAAGTAAGAAAAAATAGACAATTAAGTCTTAAGAGGATGAATGCACAATCCATTAGCAAATTGCTATTGAAATACAGGACCAGTGAAATGGTGACGCCAAAATGACTAACTATTAACAGGAGGTTGTTAAATTCAGTAAGAAATGGCCCTTGGCCTAACTCAACCCTAAAAGCTAGCTCATGAGGGGAGGACTGCTCAAGTCCATATAAAAAGACCACCAGTCCATTCCCAACCAAAGTAGGACATTAACCACTCTAACACCCTGCATGCCCAGACCGCCAACTAAAGCATGGACTGGGGGCCCAAACAGGGTCAGACCCGGTTCTAACACCAGTTAAGAAATGGTCATTGGGCCCAACTCAACCCAAACGCTAGCTCAAGAGGGAAGGAATGTGTAAGTCCATATAAGAAGTCCACCAGTCCATTCCCTAATCAACGTGGATAACTGACTATAACAAGTTCGAACAACAAGACAGTAGAAAAACCTAATAGTAGTACACTGGGAGATGTAGCAGACAATTATCCATATTTTTATATGTCATGGGTGATTGTTGTGGAAATTCGAGAATGTGCTAAAGCTATTACATTTTATCAAGTTACCCCAATTGACGCCTAAACTTTCTCTTTAATTCCTTTTTGTTTTTACCTTCAGAACACCTTATAATTATAATCTACATTGAAGTTATGACAATGAGGTCTTGGAGGGAACTTAGACTAAGAAGTATTTTAAAACACTATATCATCAGAGCAACTAAAGAAGCTATCAGAAGCAGTTGTTTTATTGCATGTTATTTTGGAAAAAGCTCCTACTTAAAGACTTCTCCTCCAGGACAATTTCTTCCTCCTACAAACTTCTGTTTCTAAAAGATGAACCAGAATCAGAATGAGAATCCCAATTTATCAAACTAAAGAATTTTAGTTCAGGAGCTCAACATAACTTTATCTTCACCTTTAACAGTCAAAAAAGAACAAAAAAATTTCTTGTTTGCATTGTGACACCACAACAGAAAGAGATCAATAAACTACTACTATTACTTATTGGCTTATTATGAGAAAATTCAAGTAATACCTGTTGATATTGAGGGCATTTGCACCACCATCAGGCTGATCAGGAAATTCCATGCTTTGCAGTGGGTTGCCTACTTTGTCATTTTCTTTTCCTTGAACTTTTACAGTTGCAATATAACCACAATGCCTTACATTCAAAACGCCTAAAGTAGCAATATCCTGAATTGAAAATGCAGTAAGTTTTTTTTCAATCAGATGCGCTATATTAGAAGTAAAACAATAAAATTAGGACCCACATAATTTTTCTTAATATTTTCTTACATGGGCAGCAGTATTTTCATCAGCGGTTATCCCCTTCAGTAAATTTCTTTCCATCAGATTCTTCATAACCATTCCAGTTGCTTGAAATCCATCAATTTTGGTATCTACTTTGCGGCTAGCATTTGAAGCATCTTTGGTAACAGATATGCTCAAGTCCCCAACTGTCTCATTATAAATGATTTCTCCATCCGAATCAGAATGAGCTGGTTTAACTTTCTCCATGACATGCTTTACAGCTGAAATAGCTCGGAAAATGGCGACATCAACAAATAAACTATGAAGAAGAAAAGCCTTCCTGTCTCTGATCTGCCTCTCCTCTGTTGTCTTACAAGGCATGGATGCAACATTCAAAAATTCATTGGCATAAGGTAACAAATCAAATTTTCCATCTCGGCCTAGGCCACCTCCATTTGCTCCCCAATTTTCATCCTCCACAGGTAGAGGTGGAAAGATAGCTGGCAACTGTGCTGCCACGGATGGTATAAGCCATGTGTTGGCTCTGAATCCATAGGGAAGATTCCCAAACTGTATTAGAAGAAAAACAGTTTACATTCTTGAGTTAGAGAATCTTAAACAATGAAGAAAGCATTCACCGTGTGTAATCAATTTTAGAAAACCTAAGGTGATGAAACATGCCAAGGGAAATCATCGACATCACCTTATTACGCTCTACAAATGCTTTCATGAGATCATCGTAAGCCTGAAAAGTGAAATGGGCAATGTCAATTTCAACAACTACATATCTTACGATGAAATAAGACAAGAAACTAGCATGATGAATTTAAAGATAGAGAATCTGCCCGAGCGCACATTGTCAAATGCTCTACTGAGTTGTCTCAACAAATCAACAAGATTGTGACAAAGAATCCCCTGCTTTCCAAAATTGTAAAATCCTTTCTTGCAAGCTTCAACGATAACTAGCTTTCCGTTACAAAGTTTCACCTATAAATAATGACAGATGCTCATCAACATATTATTTTATGATTAAATCATACCTGGAAATCAGATCATTGAACTCGCTAGACTAAGGATAATGAAGCTTACTTCAAGAGAGAAAAGATGATCATCTGGCAAAACTTCATCATCTTGCTGTCTTGATGATCTTCTTATGACTGCAAAAATCAAGGTTAATTTTATTTTTAATTATAACAAGTAACACGAGAAGAGACTCAATGAGAGTGAGAGAGCATTACACTGAAGAGGAGGCGTGAGATGAGAAAGCGAGAAGAACTCATAGAAGCTTCCAATCTTAGGGCAAGTATTGCTCATCTCTCCATCTACGTCCACTGACGAAGCATCTTTACCCGGCTGTTGAGCCGCCGCCGCCAGAGTTGGCGTTTGTGGCGGTGACGATGACTTATCATTTGCCTGAACCTTGTTGGATTTTTTGGCGCTCTTGTTATCCTGCGCACCCCGCACATTCTTGCTAGTGTCAGTTTTCAACTCTTTGCCACTAGTCCCCGACGGCCCAAAACTGGTCGTACAAGCGACGATGTCCAGCAGCCTTCTAACATGCGCCGTTGCGCTTTCTTCATCATATTCCTCTGTGAAAATAAAAGGAAATAATCAAAATGTTTGAGGATATAACCGGGTTTTCATAATCTCGAGATCTGACCAATCCGGGACCACTTCCTAATATAGAAATACGACGTCGTGGTAGTTCTGAAATACTTTTACCTTCAATAAGAGTCAGGACGCAGGGCTTCAGTGCGGAAACGTCCACTGTTTCTTTTAAACGTGGACCCCTTAGCTGTTAAAAACAGTAGAAATCAGATGGTCCTCGTTAAAGGAAAAAAGATAAAGAAAATATGACAGCCGTCCGATAGTATCCCCTTACCTCATGAGACAGTGAGAAATTAGTGATATTACAAGTTGTCGTATTTACAGATAGTAAACGACGAACATCGATAATTCTATCCGTAGATATTCCCTGCTCAAACAAAACAAAAACCGTTAAATGTTTTAACACAATTGAAGGATATTTTTAAATAAAATTTTTTTTATTAATACTAATAATCATGTAGCAAATGTTTTTTTCTAGAAAAAAAAGCAATATTTGATGAAATAGCTAACAATAAAATAAAAATTGAGTGCATTTCGTTATGTCACATTCACCCAAAAATAAAAATATTACTATCAAACAGTATTTGTTGCGTGCACGTTTATATGACTCTTGTTTGTACGACTTTTTCTAGCTCGTGTATGACCTTTGTTTTTACGACTTGTACTAACTTCGTTTATCGACCATTCCTTTTTTTGCGACCTAATTGATATCAAAACTAGAAAAAAATAAATTTGAAGTTGCGTTTATACTGGTAATGAAATGTTGAGATGGTTAACCAACTGTTTGAAAAATTAGCTTCAGCTCCTCATTTTTCTTCTTTTGGAATATAATTAGAAAGCCAAGCTGTCAGAGCTGAATCTGCTTTCCTTGAAAAAGCAAAAAACATCAACCAAAATCTAACACAAAAGTGCTCGAATAAAATAAAGAATTGGTATTTCAAAGGGACACCAAGTATACTTTCTCTTCTTCTTTTTTTACTATAAAAAAAAATTTAAATATACCATTGTTATACTTCGGACGACCATAGTATATTGTTAAACCTTTTGTAACACAAACAATATCGACCAAAAATTTTGGTTAATAAAGTGACAAACCTTTAAAATAACTTGAGTCTCATCCGGAAGGTTAATCGTTATATCCATTACAACGGGAAGAACTGAGCAGCACAAAGATAACATATCATTAGAAAACAATAAAGATTAAATATACTGACATTTAATTCTTAATATATGCTTTAAAAATGTACGTAGCATTAGCAAGAAAAAAAAAGAATTACTAATACCCTTCTCTTCTTTCTTCTTCTTGTCTCCCTTTGCTTTGCCACGACCATTCTTGTTAGGTGCCATTTGTCAACTCAAACTTTCGAATTCTTTGAATGTACCTATCGATAGACTAGCTTTTCAATTATGCATTCGACAAAATTCAATAGTTTTGTGGAATTCAATAATTTTGAATCAATAAGTTTCAAAAATTATAGTTTGCTTCATTCTTAAATCGAAATAAATGTACATAGTCCTCTATTTCGACTTAAATAAAAACAGAGAAAGTAAACAGAGTATTATGAATTTTGCATGTAGCTAATAAATAATTTACCTGAATATAGGAAAACTGAAGTTTCGACAAGTTTGCGTGCTGCTCAAACAAGAAAAGGGGTATTTAATGCTTCATTCAATCACAATAATGACAATGAATAAGTAGCCCACGCACACCTGAGGCTGTAAATGTGTGTGTATAATATTTCAATTATTACTGTGAAGTAGTAGTAGCATTGATAGCAGTGGGAATTTTATAAATAAGAGTCTAAGGTGTAAACTAGATAAGGAAGAGTTGAGTAAAGAGTTTTGAAATTGGAAATGGATTGTGAGCCAGTAGAGAGAAGGAAAGAAAGAAGGGAGAGAATTGTGTGGGGAGGATATAGAGAGAGAGGAAAGTGTGTGATAAGGAATGAAGGGTTGAGATTTAACATTCAGAATTATAATGACATATTATGGCAGTTTCTGTAGATTTTATTAAAAATAATTATGTAAAATACGAGCCGCGGTGATTCCTTCATCCAACTTGCTAGCAGCGGCAATATTTGAGACAGAGGGAAGAAAAAGGCGTGGACCACCCAGGAGTAGTAATTTCTTATACCTACAACTGCTGATGAAGTGATAATGAATATTAGGATGAGGATTTTTCTATGGTTCATCTAAAAGACGTAAAGTAATAATTTTATTGTAAAAAATATTATAAAAGTAGTACATGTTAACATATATATCACATTTTTATGAATTTAGATTATTCAAGAAAGTCGTGATTATGTAATTGTTAAATTCAAAAAATAATTAGGACAACTTATAAATTAAATGTGTATCGAATAAAAGTTATCAAGCTTAATGTCTTGATATGTCTAGCCATTATCAAAATTATGCTTAGTTTCATGTATAGTCGTTAATTTTAAGATTTTATCCACTATAATTTAGTAGGAGTAATAGTTTGTCCCACAAAAGTAAACTGTACATCAATAGTAAATTTACTGACTGTAATATTAAAGTCATAAAAATATTTATTTATTTTAATACTAAGATAGTTGAATTTCACCTGCTATATAGTAAAGTTTCTAATCTTATGCACTAGAGATAACCCCGTCAAGGTGACACAGGAGATGTGGATGTTGTAAGTATGAGGGATAACAATATTAAGATAAAATATAAGATTATTTTTTTTATTTTTGTATGAAATTTTATTTTAATTGAAGTAATTTTTCAACTATTTATTTCTCAATTATAATATTTTATTTTGTATCTCACCTAGATACGATAACAATTATGGAATTACAAATCACAAAATAAATCAATAAAATGACTTATTTATCCTTCTCCAAAGCTCTTCTGCTTGTCTTTTAAAATGTCAAAATTAAAACCAAAACTAAAACTAAAATAAATATATTCATTAAACCATCTCATCATAATTTAATCACCGTTATTATAGTTCCACCAATTAATATACTTTCCCACGAACCAAATGATGCCTTATTGTTAAGTTTTCTGGTTTTGTTATTAGAGTTGGTATAGTCATATTATTTTATTTTAATATAATGAAAAAATAGTTTTCACTTTGTTATTGTATGAGTAAAGTTCAACTACTTATAAATATGACAAAACTAATTTTGTGATTATCCTATTTTAATGAATAAAAATTTAAGGGAGAATCCTAGTACCTATATATATTAGTTAGTTATCTGGATTTTCACCTTATTAGTGAATGATTCTCTATCTTATAATTTCTTTTTTCTATTAGAAAAATTACGCGGATAAGTAAATATATATTAGTTAACTAACTAGCATAGCTATAATTTGAAATAATTACAGTTCGTAACTAACATTTTTTTATAATTACAGTGTGACTTTGTACAACGAATCGTATTAAATATACAAGCACTGCAAAGTGTATAGTAAATTATACAAACGTTGAGCCAATTGTATAGCAAAATATACAAACGTTGTGAATTGTGTAGCGAAATGTACCAACGTTGTGCGTGAATTGTATATATACAAACGCTATACAAAAACTATGAATGTTGCCCGAATTGTATAACAAATATATGAATTATATACACGGTGTGCATAAATTATATAGCAAAATATACAAACGTTGTTATAGCTATAGTTACGAAATGTAATTACCCAAACTATAACTATGAAGCATAATTAAGGTATTTTTGAGTGACTATATGCTAAAAATTTTCCGTTCCTCTACCCCAATTTTCAAAAAAGAACAAAGATAAAAATATGCTTATTGTTGCATGATGAACAGTCACTATTTGATATGTTGCTTCTCAAACAGTCTATTCGAAATGGAGTATAATTGGATTTGGGATAGAATAGAGAGGGAACAAGTAGTGCTATACATGTTGGTATTTGGAGAAGATAAACTTTGAAGAAATAAACCTCAACGTGTATACTATGACCAGCTTCTTGATTTATTCATTTTTAATAATTTTGTGTTATTATTGCAAAAATGTTCATATTTATAAATTTTGAAAAAGATGTATGATGGATAATATAACACGCACCACCCGTTTGGATCTACTAGCTCATATAATTCATTCAAATTTGGCAGTTGGTGCAAATGTTTTTTCAAAGTCGAAAGCGTCAATTATGTGAATTTTACACAAAAGACAAAATTAACATATAACCTGTCACTTCCTTCTATATTCTGGTTACTTGTAATTTATGAATTGTGGTATCTGTTCACTTTTGGTTGTCACTATTTCGTTTTTTGAATTCAACTTGACTAAACTTCAAAGTTAAATTGAATATTTAAAATCTCAAATTTAGACGGTTGAAAACTATAGGAAAAATACTATAAGTTGCAATATTTCTCATATTAATATGGTGAAAAATACAACTTAAAATAATGATCAAAGTTCATGTAATTTGACTTCGATAAGTGAAATAGTGACAAGTAAAAGTGAATGGAAGAAGTACTAACTATTAGGACTACAAAATAGAGTATTTAAATGCAAATTCAATGACGTAATGATTAAAGCAAAGATGAAATAAAGATCATACACAATCATATTCATAAGAGGAATAAATTTCGTATACTCCGGGTCCATAATTTAAGGTGACAGAAATTAATGAAGATGTCATACATCACATTTTTCAGGTCAGTGTTTGCTCATGTATTAATGTCATTATTTAGATTTATTTTGGATTATATTTAGGTTTTACACAAAAAATTATTTATTTTTCTTTTAATCGATAATTTTTTTGCTTTTTTTGGTATTCGTTTTTAAAAAAGAATTAATGTTATAAATGAGTAATTACGTTGTACTTGCGTTGATGCGTTTCAAATTTAATATTTTTTTAATCACTTGGTATTAGATTTGAGTGATTTGTTGATTAAAATTAGATTTCAAGTTTGTCTAATATTATTTTTTAATCAATGAAAAAAATATTATTTTTAGATTATAAGAAGAATACATATTATTGTAATGTTTTTGTGTGTTTTTGAAAAATCATTATGCTTTTTTTGTTTTGTTTTGTTTTGCTTTTTTATTTTAGTAGTTTATTTAGTGTATAGTTTTAGATTTTTTTTGTGAGTCAATTTAAAAAGCCAAGATTTTTGGGAGGTTTACTTAGTGTATCGTTTTAGGTTTTTATACTGACTGATTTAATGTACAAAAAATAATTTTTTATGCTTTTTTACTATTTATATTGATTCTTTTATGCAAATTACAGTTAAGTTTGGCAGTTAGTTCTTCAATATCATTTTTATTTTAATTACAAGTTATTGTTTGTTTTTATTTTATTTTATTTATAATACATAACAAGAAGTAAATATATTGATCATTATAATTGGGAAGTACTTGTATAATTTTGAAATACCTTAGGGTGGCTTGGTTGAAATTCTATCAGCTCAATTTGATATAGACGCCACAATTGATGAACAGAAAATTAAGTATTTGATAAGCAATAAAAATTCACATTTGTATATACATAATAATATGAGTATTCGTTTGTATTTTGGATCAAAGAAGAGTTCATGCAGCTCTTTTGGTATGTATCCATTATGTATAATATTAAAAGGGAAAAAAGAGCCATGAATAATATAAAGGTAAAATTACACCGAGAGACACTAAACTTAAAAATAAAAATAAAAATAAGATCGTTGTATAGGCATGTATAGTCGGTGTATATTTGTGTATCATAATGTATATTTTTTGTATAGTCCATGTATAAGTAATATACATTGTATAAAACTGTATACTTTCTACAACTTTTGACAAACCATATTGTATAGTCATGTATAGTTTCAGTGATTTTGGGCTATTTTTTATGTAAATAAAACATGGGTTACTTTTTTTGTAAACATTTTACTTTTTTTATATATATATATAATTTCCCCAAAATTTTACAATAAATTAAGCCCAAGTCAATTATAAATTTATTTTTAAAAATATTTAAGTCATTATGATTCTTTTATCCTCAACAATTAGTATAACAAAACAAGTACTAATTTATGTATATCATAACTAGATTGGCCAGCACGGGCCAACATGCTTGATTTTGAGATTGTTACAACAATAATACAACTTAAATAATTATACTATATTTAGCAAGATAACTTATACAACTTAAATAATTATACTATATTTAGCAAAATCACTTTGGCTAACATGTGTAGAAATAAAAGAAGAATAAATGAAAATAAACAATGCACTTCTTCCGTTTAAAAATAAAAGCTTAGTTTGACTTAACACAAAGTTTAATTAGATAAAGAAGACTTTTCAATTTTATGATTCTAAATTAAAATTATATCAAATGTATCAAAATGTGTTTTTAACCTTGCAACCTTTAACATACTACATGAAAAACTAAAATTAAAATATTATCAAAAAAGAAAAAAAAAATTCTCTTTAAAAGAAACTTAAAAAAAAAGTCATTTTTTTAAAAACGAATGACGTAATTTATTTAATTAAGTGGTCAATAAGTAGTACAATTTACATTTATTATCTCTCATAAATAAGGTTTGAACAGATTATTCACAAAACTAGTTGTACTTCACCAAGTAATCTCACAATTTAACTTTACATTGCTATACAACGAAAAGTAGTGAAATTAACTATTGAAATTGTCAAAATACTTCAATTACTACAAATTTTTTTAAAAATATATGAAAAAGCTTTTAAAAAATATTGGTTGGAAACATAATATTAATCATAAAAAATATCTACCAAACTCCATATGTAGAAAAGTAGAAATTAAGAAGCTAGTCAAAAGTGCTCCTTAATTTTCATCATTTTCATAAAGACATAGCGTCATACTTTAAATGAAGCGCCTCGATCGACATACTTATGAATTCCATCAATCCATTTTTGTTTATAACTCCTTTGTTCATTGCACTTGGATCTTCAGAAATACTTTTGAATTCCATCAACCCATTTTTTGTTTATGGCTCCTTTGTTCATTACACTGAGATCTCCAAAAGACTCTGAATAGTCTTTACCCCAAGGCACAATTCTCGGATTTCAACTCTATATTATGATTCACTTTCCGTACATCATAAATATTTGTGATGTTTTTTATATCAGTACAATTCACCAAATCTCAGACAAATTTGGCAGAAAAGGAATGGACAAAGATAACTGTCATGTAATTGTTAGAGGGAAAACTTACATCTATTATTTCTAGAAAAAGCTCCCATCTATATGTTCACTCAATTCAACTTGATCACATTTGTCAACAACAATAACATAGCAACATGTTCACCGGATATCAAACAGGTCCAACAAAAAAGTAATGAACAAAGATAATTGTCCTAAAATTGTTAGGGAGAAAACTTACATCTACCATTTTTAGAAAAACCTCCCACCAATATTTTAACTCTTCAACTTGATCACCTCCGTCAACAACAACAATACACTCAATGAAGTCTCATAAATTGATTGCTCTCTGTCAAATAGATATATTGATTTTCATTTCACATCTAAGACTCCAGAATAAACTAGAAGGAAAGTCAACAAGTAAAATTTGAATTATTATCTTTTATCACAAATTTTTAGATAACAAAATTTACTGATTAGCCATAATTTTCTTGTGAGTTGCAGACTCGCACACAAAAGGAGAACCATGTTCATCCATCTCAATATGTTCATACGGAAGCACCAAAGTTGTGAACTTCTACAATGCTTTCGTGTCATGGATTTACACTAAAGAGCTAAGAGCAAAACAAAGAGTAATAAACTGAATGTATCAAGAACAAACACAAAGAAAGATCTATAAACATAATAAAGAAACGCGAAGTAATAACTGAAGGTTATTCTAAAATAAAGCAAGCTAATAAAACAATGTGTAATGATGACTCTGAGAATCATAAATAGGAAAGACTAAAGCTCACTGATTTATATATTTCAATAAATACTTTCAAGTATGACATAACTAAAGATCAAAAGGAGTCGTTAGGATTAATATTTGTTAAGGAGACCAATTGCGGGGAGGATTCTCTATAATTGGTTAGTTAGTTATACTAATGCTTAGACTGGAAGATGAATTATCTTACAAGTATAGTGTAGTTGCAATGATAGTCAGATCATTTTTATTAAGTTATCAGAATACAATCATTTAAAACTAAAATCACAGTTATAGTTGAGCTTAGAGGTCTAAAGATACGGCAAGATAATGACTACGACTCACTAATATTAATGTTGCTATCGTCTTCTTCAACATGTTTCCACTTGGATCATGAAAGTTCTCAATGATTATTATTTTCATCGTACTTCAGTCTAACACATCTCTTCACATTGTTCATTTTTTCTTCAATTCAATACCATACTCATTCAAAATTGTAATATAAAATGCCTAAAATCTGCAAATATATATCTAGTGCAATAATCAACATCAGTTGAATCAATTTACCTTCTTCTTTTTTTATAGTCAAGTGACATTTAACTCCTGGAGTGTCCAGTGAAAGATATTTCCTCGTTGAAATTTATATGTTTTCCTCTTTTGACAAAATAACTTTCCAACTGCAATAATAATGAGGTATGATTACATTTATGTATATCTAATCTGTTTTGTCAATATCCAAAAAATATGTACAAATTATTTAGTTGTTTAGGCATATTATCGAACACGCCTTAGCTACATCAGTGTGTGGTAGTGTTGGGATACAATGTGGACCTATGCAGAGAATTTTCATAAGAGATATTTGAACAAATAACAAAAAAATATAAAGACTTCATAAAATATAAAAAGTGTTGATATCTTAGCATTTTAATATTTTATATAATAATTTGCTTATTTGGGATTAAGAGTGTTGCATGTAATTTGTTGTTAGCCGTTGGACATTGCAATTGCTGCAGACCATTAAAGCCTTTAGGCTTTACTGCCTAATTACTCATTTTGGTATCAATGTCCTTGGGTTAATTGCCTAGAACGTTGAGGATATTGTTTGAGAAGAAAAGGTGGTCAACTTTGATCATTATTCACATAATTTTCATCACTTTATTTCACTCTTTATTCCTCCATTACACCTAATTATAACATATGTAACCTCCATTAATCTACCCCAATTACTTCTTATTTATTGCATGAAAGACTTTCTCAACTATAAATAGTGGAAGTCTTCATTTGTTTTGGTAGAAAAAAATACAAGAGAAGAATACTTAGAGTGCATAAAAATTAGTCATAAAAAGAGAGTTCTTATTAGTTGAAGGGTGGTATTCTTTTTGTGGGGCTTGAAACTCTTTCAACTCTTGTCCAGAGTTTGTTGAGTTACACTTTTGTAATAAGGTTGTTGTATCCTGGAGGGGACAAGTCAATAGGAATATTACTGGACCGATGAAAAGCTTTTGTTGCATTGGGCTTGAATCTCCTTAAAAAGAGCGAGATATCCAGACTGATGTTTGATTTTTTCATTTTACTTTCAATTGCTATTTGTAATTTTTTTTTGGTAATTTCACCAACAATATATCATAGATCAAACGATACCAAATGATACACATAATCCAAAGAAAAAACAAAAATTCATGAAGAACTTTAGAAGTGGAAAAGAGATCTTTAAATTAATAATCTGTAAAAAAGAAATAGGATCAAAATTTTACAAGATACAGGTCAAAGATAACCAAGAGCCCTAGCAATAAATGATATCGAGAAGAATGAAATTAAGATGTACCCACCAATAAAAATAAAAAGATAAATAAATACCTTCAAAAATTCACCCAACAATCATCATATAAACAACAAATTAGAGCAAAATCCAAAGAGAAATTTGAATGTTAGCAGGGAGAAATATTTAGAAAATTTTAAACCTCTAAACAAAAAGAGTAGTGTTCGATTATTTCAATAAGGCTTGGATGTGTACACGTGTCCTATGTGAAGAAAAAAAAAAGTACACGTGATTTAGAATATTACAATACATGTGCTTTATGAAAAGAATAAAGTAGTATAATTAAAATTGTTTTTGGTACTATTTTTTATGTTGTGTGTTCGTCCCTTTTGGTTGTTCACTTATAAATAAGGGCAAAATAATATTGCACAGTATATACAATGAAATAATATTGCAAACAAGAAGGTGGTTTGACTATGAACTCTACCTTCTATCATCGAGTTGCTATTTGATTTAAGAATGACTAATAAAACATGACTTTAAGGGCAAGCGGTATTATGCTCAACGCCATTTTAAGTGCAAAAGTATTTTGCTTAGTGTGATTTTAGGACCTAGTGTCATGACCCGTCACTTGATCTTGTAGAAAAGGGATGGAACTAGAGTCTTGGAGGGGTTTACGGAAAATTTTAGAAACTCGTAGAGAAGTCTTGTAGTCCCAGGCTTACTTGTATTTGCAAGATCGTGAAAGATTCGTGAGCAAATCGACAAGTGCCGCACGAAAGTGTTAACGTGAGTTCTAAGTCCGTGACACTAGGTACAAGATTGACTACATTATACGATTGTTTTTAGACATATTTTTGCCAAACACGTTTTGAATGGAAAGAATATCAATTTCATCTAGACCTTGTACCTATATAAAATATCTATTTGGACCTATTTAATTATTTGTTTTGCCTGAACAAAATTTATTTGTCCAAAAACTTAGATAACATAAGTAAATTATTGATAACACCCATCCTTCTCACTTAATAGGTCCAAACTTCCTCTAAAAGGTGTTGAAGGCGAACAAAAGACGATTGCATTAGTGATATCAAAGCCTATTTTTTTCTTATTTGACGATAATTCTCAATTATTTTCTATTGGCATCCCTAGATTGAATTGAGATGACCTGAAATTCGACATACAAATATGAGACATGAGATTAAAACTGTTCATAAATAAGCATCACATACATATAAAGCCCCCATTAGAGCGATTGAGGGTGGAAAGTAAAGGGAGAGAAATTTACAAAGTATAGTAATTCAGGGCAATGAGAATGTGAATAAGAGAATAAAAGTTGTGGTTAAATTATAGAATATCCGTTGTGAATTACTATTTTAATTGGCGTTGTAGCTTTCAATAAATTGACAATTTGTAAATTATTTACACGTGAATTGAACATTTCTTAGCAATAATTTCAAAATGAATCACCCAAATTATTTAACTTTTTGAATTTTATAATTTTCTCCATCGGAAAATACTTTTGTTAATATGTAAACTTGGATTGTATCAAGTGATGGAGGTCACCATAACCGAAAAGCTTGTAAAAAAAAATAAAAAAATAAATCATAAATCAATCCTTAGCTTTGTGCCTAAATTTTTATTTCTATCCTTTTATTCTAATTATACTCGCGCAAAAGTGCAAAGCAAAACACAAAGAAAAAAAGAAAAGCATCAAAATGCATATGTTTGAAAAGCTATTGACAATCCCAGATTTGATACGTAATAAGAAAAAAGATTACGGAAATAAAAGTTTTATGACATAATTTTAAAAAATAAACGTTTTGTGACGTATGATCATCATTACCAATATAAATAATCACATAAAAACCTTCGCTAAATAAATACTCCTTCGTTCCATTTTAGTTGTCATGTTGCGTATTTTGAAAGTCAATTTGACTATTTTCAAAGCTAAATTAAATTTAATTCATTTGATATTTTAAAATAAAAATTTAAATATTCAAAAAGTATCATTGATTATATTTTTTTTTTCATATTAATATGATGAAAAAATATATTTTAAAAATATCAAAACATAAAAAGACGGAGGGAGTGATACAATTTATATGAAATGCAAAATAAATTAGTATTTGGAGTGTGGTAACTGAAATAGCAAGCAAATCAAATTTAGAAAGGAACAATTGGGAATGCATTGAGTACCAAACACAGCAACCTTCCAAAATAAGCGGGCGTTGCACCTTACACGTTAGATAACATCAGAACTGCTCTTTTGGTACTTTTAGCCAACAATTAAAAAATAATTATAAAATTATCAAATGGGAAGAAGACACGTGGAATACCTCATGAGATCAGTGCCGTAAATAAATTCCTTATGATCAAGTGAAAAAGTCTATTTTGTCCTTAGAAGGAAATTTTCCACAAATATTTTCCTCTTTCGCGCGTCCACGCTACACTCTTCTCCCTCCCAATTTTCGCTTCCGGTTTCGAATTTTGCAACAATCTTGGAGCCAAAGCTTCCAATTTTTTTTCGAGAGAATTTTTATATTATTATTTTCTTATTTTAATTTTTTTTATAGAGAATAATAACAAAACTATGGTTTAATTTTGCTTACTATATGCTATATCCCTTCTGAGCATATATATCTTCTAATTTCATCTATATATTTATGAGAATCTTGTTTTTTGCGACTCACAAATTCCAGATACATCTGATTCCCTTCCAGCTTCGATTTTAATTTGATTTTTCTGGGATTTTTTCAGTTTCGTTTCTTCAATTTCGCCGATTATAGATTTCTTCTGAATTTTGCTTTCACCTGGTTTCGCTCTATGGGATTGTAAGTAAAATCTGAAAAATCGTCAATGCTATTTGGATTGTGTTTCGCTAACTGATTGATTCGTTGAAGTGGTGAATTTTTGGAACAGTTGTTATCTGTTTCGGGTTTGAATTGGCATTGAGATTTGCAGAATTGGGGATTTTGGTTTGACGGGTTTGTTGTTTCAATTCGATAATTAGGGTTTTGGATTTGGAATGGGTGAGGATTTTCTAATGTACAACTTCGCGTGCTACAAGTACAGCTAAAGGTAACGGAATTTTGATGAAGAAAAGGATGATGGTGAAACGGACGGTGAAAGTGGAAATGCCGAAACTGAAGCGGTGCAAAGCCGAAGAAAATGACAGCGGCGGCGAGGGAGAATCGTGTTCGGCGAGTCCGAAGAAATTGAAAACCGATGAACTCTTCACGGTGCCTATAAAGGAATTAGAAGATTACCGCACTAGTTTGGTAGATTCATTTTGTAGAGAAGCTTTGAGCTACGCGGGTGAAGTAGAATCAAGCTTGGGTTTAGCTGGAGCTCCGACAAGTTTGGAAAAAGCTTTTGAGGTTCATAGCAATAAGCCTCCACTTTTGAAGTCTTCTCGTGGTCGCGTTCAAGTGTTGCCTTCAAAGTTCAATGACTCTGTTTTACCTTCGTGGAGGAAAGAACAAAACCAGCAAGAACAAGAACTACTATGTTTGAATGAGAAGGACGAAGGAGAAGCTTTGCCTCGGAAGAAAAGGTTCAAGCTTGAAGGGTCTAACGTAGATAAGCATTTTCCTAAAAATCAACATATTCATTTGCCTAGTTCTGTAAAATTTGAGGATAGGGAATTCTCTAATATGCGAAGTAAAGACTGTTCTAGAAGTTCTGTGACGTCCGTAGGTGAAGGTGGTTCTTCAGTTGTGGTGGAGAGTGGTGAATGCGGACCGAGGGCGAAGAGGGGCTCTGCGAGGGAGGATAATTTTAGGAAGGAGAGAGTTGGAAAGAAAAAGGATTTCTTTGAGCCCGGAGATTTTGTTTTGGGAGACATTGTGTGGGCAAAATGTGGAAAGAATTACCCTCCTTGGCCTGCTGTGGTGGTTGACCCGTTATGCCAAGCACCTGAGTCTGTTCTAAGGGCTTGCGTTCCAGGCACGATCTGTGTGATGTTTTATGGCTACTCCAGAAGTGGGCAAAGGGTAATCTCTCTTTCTTGATTAGTTATTTTTTTATTGGTGTGGCGCTATGATTCTGGGTTAAAGTATATAAGTAAAAGGGTAACATCTTTTTTCTTCTTTTTCTTTTTTTGTAAAACTCAACAAGATCAAGTGAGCATTTTTTTGCCTTGGTACGTTGACATACTTGTATACTTAGTTATGGTAAAACAATTAGAACTTCTAAGCTATTATTGTTTGTAGGATTATGGCTGGGTCAAAGCTGGAATGATCTTTCCTTTCCAAGAGCATATGGACAGGTGTGTGATATTCCATTTATCAACTAACTTATGGTAATTTTGGATACTTGAATTTTCACCATTATTTTGTCCAGATTTCAGGGACAGACTAAATTGTATGGCAGCAGACCAAGTGATTTTCACATGGCAATAGAAGAGGCAATTCTAGCTGAACATGGCCACACAAATAAAGGCCCTGAGATGGAACAGGAAACATCTCCAGCAACTAATGACAGTGGAGTTGAAGAGGCTACTGGGTCAAATCAGGAGCTGGAATTCTGTTTCTCTGACCAGGCAAGTTTGCAGAAGGCGTCCTTTTCAGGAATAAGATCCAAAATTGAAAATTTGTTGATGTAGGCCTTAATCAGTCTGTTCTCAGCCTTATCCTATTCTTTTGAGCTTCATTCTTTAGGTTTATATTAATCTATTTACTATTTGGAATATCCATTAAAGAAAGGAGCAAACCTACCTTTTCACTTTTAGTCAAAGTGTTCAAACTTTTTTTGTTGGAGCATTAGGGTTTTGAGATATGATCTTAAAACTGCCATAATGATTTGAAGAATCTCTAGTTGTTCAATTCTGATGACTTCTGGCTAATTCTTCAGCAGGATGGGTATGATAAGAGGAAAGACACTCAACCATGTGACAGTTGTGGTTTGATTGTTCCATGCCGAAGTATGAAGAAAGTTAAAGATACAATGTCCAAGGCTCAGTTTTCCTGTGGGCATTGTACTAAGGTCATCTCCAAATTTTTTTACTATGCAATTCTCTGTATTCACATGTATTTCCTTGGTAAAGAACACATGCTTAAATTCAACATTTATGCTATTCAATTGATACTATTGTGCGTTCCTTATATTAGATCTTTATAATGCAATACTTTGTTTCTGCCCCCGACTTATGATTTTCTATGTCGTTCAGTTGAGGAAATCAAAGCAATACTGTGGCATATGCAAGAAAATTTGGCATCATTCAGATGGTGGGAACTGGGTGAGATTTTTTTGTTTTGATTTTAGTCTGACTCCTTGGCTGGCAAACTAGAACAAACTAAGAACCTTTCTTCACATGATATTGTAATAGGTGTGTTGCGATGGTTGTGATGTTTGGGTGCATGTGGAGTGTGCAGATATTTCCAGCAATGCTTTAAAGGTAATTTTTGTATGCATTTTATCGTATTGTCTTTCTTCTTTTTCCTAACTTGATTCTGGTGAAGTGGATGGAAGATTTATCATTTATACCAACTTATGCAGAATCTACAGAGCACTGATTACTTTTGCCCTGAGTGCAAAGCAAATTCTAGCAAAAAGTTGTTGGTCTCAGAACAGAGGGGCCCAAAAGCAAGGTATCTTCTGCTTAAGTTGCATTTTGGTTGATGTATCCTATCAAAAGAATAAGTTGGACTTGTGTTTGGCCGATTTATTTCCTTGTTCTAGTGTGCTGACTGCTTGTATTGTTTTGATCTTTGAAATGTTAAACTGTTTCAAACAGATTAAGAGAGAGCAGTGGAAGTGTGATGCCTGACAAGATTACTGTCGTATGTACTGGCGTCGAAGGGATTTATTATCCAGATATTCATTTGTAAGTTCTTAAAGTTCTGGAAAAGGATGGGGTTAAAAAAGGCTGTCATGAAAAATGTTGAAGTCCGTTTGAAAAAAGAAATCTGGATAGGTCCTTGTGAGTGCTAAGTCAACTGCCTGCTGCATTCTGATAACCAATCTTAAATTTTGATTGTACTCTTCTGTTAGAAGCATAATAATTCGTGAACAGTTTTTGACATTTAACATACCAAAAAGAATTCTAGTACTCAGTAACAAATGTGAAAATCTTGCTTGAAGAAAAGGCACTCTCTCGTGATTCAACTAGTCTGTTGCAAAATGTGTGAAGCACTTCTAATTCTTGTTTACTCCACACTTAGCTGCTTTACATATGAAGTGCTCTAGTTTACCTTTTTTTTTTTAAAAAAGTGGTCTAGTTTACTTCCCTCTTTATTGTCACAGAGTTCAATGCAAGTGTGGTTCTTGTGGAACAAGGAAGCAAACACTTAGTGAGTGGGAGAAACATACCGGTTGCAGAGCTAAGAAATGGAAGTGCAGCGTGAAAGTAAAGGGCTCAAATATAACACTTGACCAATGGGTGGGTACCAGATTATGAAGTTTCTAAATCATATGTCATCTTCTGTGATGTTGTATCTTAGTGCATCTATTTCGTTGCATCCTGTCACTGATAACTGAGTGGATCTACGACTAATGGGATTCTTAAAAGGTTCTATTGTAACAATCCTCAATGGTTCATTTTTTGGTGTCAACTTCAGGAAGGTTTTGTGTTGTTGGGTAGTGATAGACTAAAAGAATGACTAACAATAAACGACTGATACTCGTTTTTATTTTGCAATATGCTTTTTTTCTTTTTTCTTTTGATCAGTGCAACATGCATTATATAGATCATCTTTGACGTTTTTTTTTAGATTTTTGGCAGTCAATAAACATGGTACCATTATTACAACATTACGTTTGATGGGTGTTCATTTCAGTTCTTGGTTGAGAAGTCAACTAACTTATAGTGCTTCAAGGAGTGATTTTATTCTGTTTGTTAATATCTGAGTAGGTTCTGTTTTATGCTCTTTAATCTTAGTTGTATGGATGCTGCAGCTTTCAGACAATAATGCTTATAATGTTAGCTATCAGAAATTTGATCAGCAGCAGCTGTTTGCATTTTTAAGAGGTATGCTCTATTCCTTCTCTCCTAGTTTACTGGAGTTCCAGTGCTGAGCGTCTCTTTTTATGTGTATTCTATTGTTCAAGCAATCATGTGTGTCCTCCTTTCGTTGCAGAGAAGTATGAACCTGTTCATGCAAAGTGGACTACAGAGAGATGTGCTATATGTAGATGGGTTGAAGACTGGGACTATAATAAAATAATCATATGCAACAGGTATCCTTTAAAATTGCTATTTAGAAGAAACACTATCTTTGGATGGACATGTTTTTTTAATTTGGTTGGTGAGATTTTGTTTTCTAGCATAACTAATGATGGTGATTCAGGTGCCAAATAGCCGTCCATCAGGAATGCTACGGAGTAAGCAATTCTCAGGATTTTGCTTCATGGGTCTGTCGAGCATGCGAAACCCCTGAAATTGAAAGAGAATGTTGTCTTTGTCCAGTCAAAGGCAAGTCATATTGTACACCCAGCAATTTTAATAAAATGTTTCTCCTTACTGGCTTTTTAATCCAGACTTTTGTAAATGATGCTTTGCAGGTGGTGCCTTAAAGCCAACTGATATTGATTCCCTGTGGGTTCACGTTACATGTGCATGGTTTCGGCCTGAAGTTGCTTTCCATAATGCTGATAAAATGGAGCCTGCTGCTGGGATTCTTAGAATTCCATCTAACACTTTCCTAAAGGTATTTTGGTATCTATATGCCAATATTTGGTGGTATCTTTATATTCATTTGTTTGGTCTCAATTGTTCTGCTGCTGATCTGGTTGATGCAATAAGTAATTTCCTTTTTCTGTCAAACTATTTAGTCGTTGGCTAAAAAAGCTCGGTTATAAATAAATTTGCAGGCATGTGTGATCTGCAAACAAGTTCATGGATCTTGCACACAGTGTTGCAAATGTGCCACCAGCTTTCATGCAATGTGTGCTTTGAGAGCTGGATATCATATGGAAGTAAGCTGCCCACTTTTTTCCTTGTGTATGTTATTCCACAGTGATAATCTCTATGAAGAGATGGATTCAGTATTAGAAGAAAGATAATGTGCTGGTTTAGCGTAAATCCAAATATTATTCATCAAAATTCAGGTTAGGAATGATTGTCTAGGGCATTGCATTGCAAAGCTGATTCATATGAAGATTGTGATGGTCCTCACTGATGGATCTGATTTCATGTTCACAGTTGCTTGCCTTAAATGAAGGGGAACCTTGGAGTAACTAGTAAAGTTGTTGTCATGTGACTAGGAGGTCACGGGTTCGAGCCTCGGAAACAGCCTCTTGCAGAAATGCAAGGTAAGGCTGCGTACGATAGACCTTGTGGTCGGGTCCTTCCCCGGACCCCGTGCATAGCGGGAGCTTTAGTGCACTGGGTTTGCCCTTTAGTTGCTTGCCTTAAATATATGAGTGATAACATCTAGACAGCTTTTTATTTGTTATCTTGTAAGGGATGAACTCTAGCTTTTGTGACCGGTAAGGTCTATAATTCAGTTTCTTTTGGAACATTTTTTGATAGTTGTGCTATGTTGGTTGGTTGTGCGCACTTTGGCTTATCTTCTGGGTACTTGCCACCTTCCACTAACACGCATACTAGGTGAATATGCAGATGTGGAGCACTTAGTGTTGGCTCTGCTGGAAATTGAACCTTGGTATCAAGGTTGTTAACCAACGCTCCACCTATTAGGTTGCCCCCTGGAAACACGAGGAATTTTTTTTCTTATCGTGCTCATAAAATTTTGGAATTCCATTGTTTTGAATGTAGTTTCGGAAATAGCTTCTCTACCTTTCACAAGTTGGGGGTAAGATTTGCATACACTCATCCCTCCCAAAATCCACTTGTGGGATCACAGTGGGCATGTTGTTGCTGTTGGTTGCTATTATACCATTGACAATGATGAACATATGCTATAGGATGTGCTGAAAGTTGTCTCCCAATTTCTTTTCCTTGTGTACATAAATGTTACATTCTGGAACTGCTTTTTATTGATCATTTGAATGCATCATGTGTTTCTTCTCCCTTCACGTAGGGATGACAAACAGTGCCGTGCAGTGCGGTTGTGGGCCAAACCCGCAAAGGCTGCAACCTTTCCTTCCTCTTCCCGCATAGCAAAAGTTTATGGTTTCAATTTGTGTTGCCTTGCATATGCCCACCTACTTAAACCCGCCACTCATAATTCTCTTAATTTTTTTTTTGTTTGAGTTTGATACAACAACACATGCAGTGAAATTCTACAAGTGGGATCTGGAGCGGGTAAAGTGTTCACAAACCTTACCACTACCTCGTAGAGGTAGAGAGGTTGTTTCTGAAAAACCCTCGGCTCAAATGTTAATTGAGTTTGATGCTAAAATGAAATTTATAAAATCTTTCTTCATTTCCCCTTTAAGTACTACTTCCTCTGTTCCCTTCTATGTGTCATACTTTCCTTTTTAGTTCGTCCCAAAAAAGAATGTCACCTTATTATAACTAGAAATAATTTAACCTTGAAATTTCTATTTTACCCTTGATGAAATGATTTTCAACTATACAAATATCTAAAGATTGTCTTAGACCGCAAGTTTTAAAAGTTTTCCTTTTATCTTAAACACTATTCCAAATCAAACGGTGCCACATAAAATGAGACAGAGGGAGTATTATTTTAGCATTAATAGATGCTGATTTTTTTTTCTCTTTTTTATTTTTGTTATTTTCATCTTTGTTTCTTTTTTGCTTGTCAATTTCTTTGATCATTTTACTACTTTAGCATTTGTCACAGTTATATTTATACTTGTATAAGTTTGCAATTTGTAATATTTAAGGACCTACTTATAACCTAACAAGGGGTGTGACATCTGCTGAACTAGGAATCTAATGGTCATGTTTAAGGGTGTTAAAATGAGCCAAAATATAAGTAACCTGCCCAAAATTTTATGGGTTGGGCTCAAGATATTTTGAATTGGGTTCAATCTCAATCCATTCAAGCTTCAACCCATAAAATTTTGGGCGGGTTACTTCAACCCATTATGAAAAAATCTTCAATTGAGCCCAATTGAATCTCCAATTTCAAACTGTTCTATGGCTCTTTACTTGCATTGATGTAATGTATATTTTCTATATATTTTATATTTTCTATGATTTATTTATCTATTTGTAATTTTTTATTTTTGTTTTCTTGAGTTGAAATTCAAATTGTGGTTATAAAAAGTAAATAATAATATGTTAGAATTATTGAGATTGAGCGGGGTCAAATTGGGCGGGTCATGATCCAACCCAAATTTTAGCCCATTTGAACTCAACCCGTTTAAGCTCAAAGTAAATATTGGCGGGTGATAATCCAATCCAATCTCTATTTCAATCCATTTTAACATTCCCAATTTCAACCTAACCCTCTTGTTTGACACCCCTAGTCATGTTACTTAGGTCTGAAATTAAATAAGTACTTTTATAATATACCATCAAAAGAGTAATGGTGGAAGAGAGAATAGACCTTGCAGATGACAAGTTATTTAAACCTTTAAAGTGGAGTGTTTTGAATGTACATATTGGAGTAGCAATACTCCCTTTGTCCCATATTATATGCGCACTTTTCATTTTACACGGTTATTAAGAAATTATTAATGCACTAGTGAACTTTACTATTTTACCCTTTATTTATATTAATGTACATTAAATTAAGTTTAAAAAAATTATTAATACACTAATTAATGGTGGGGGTAAAATGATAAAAAAATAATTAATTTTATCCTAATTTAGTAAGTGCCCATATAATATGGGACAAATATTTATAGAAAGATGCCCATATAATATGGGATGGAGGTAGTATTTATTTTTGATCACTTTGCCTATATACAATGTTAAATAAGTCAAGAGTCTAACGTTTTGGTAAGCTGAATCTGATTCAAAATATTTAGCTTTTAGAAAAATAGAAAATAACTTTCAACTTTCTTTGTAAATATACCTTTCCTGCTTCAATCAGTGATAATGTTGATTAAGCAAAGAGTTTCAGGGAGGGTTGGATGATAATTAAATAAATACTCGTACGATTAAAGGGCATAGCAACTAATCTAGTCAAATTTGCTGAATGAATGCAAGAAAAATCGCTAACCACAAGGGTATATAGTTCCAAAATGTGGAGAGAGGGAGCCCGCAACCTGCCCGAACTCACACTAAATTCTTTAAAAAATGTTTCAACCCCCATTGCACCCGCATAAAGCCAAACCGGCACCGCCCCGGATAAGTCAAAACCCTCCCCCTTCTGCCCCGTTGCCTCCCTACCTTCATGGCAATAGGCCATGCACTTGAATTATTTGTTATTCCCTCGATCCCATTTTATGTGACATACTTTCCTTTTTATAGTTTGTCCTTCTCTATAACTAGAAACAATTTAACTTTATACTTTCCATAATGAGTTGATTTAGGACCACACAAATATTTATGGCTTGCTTTAGATAAGTTTCAAAAGTCTTTCTATTTTTTTTTAAACCTTATGTCCAGTCTAACACCGTCTCATAAAATGGAACTGAACGGTGAAGGAGTAAACCCCTATATAATGTTTGCCATATGAGTTGTCTATAAATAATGTATATATATATGTAGACACTTTCAAGCAAGGGGTTTTGCCTTTTGGGTTGAGCTCGTCGCACCGGGTTGCCTGGTGGGGGTTACCTCTCCTATGTGGTTTGCAAGCTATTGCATACGAGTAGGGGTTTACCTACCCAAAGGGTAGTGGTTGTGGGTTTCCATTGTCATAAAAAAAAAGTACTTCTGTTGTTGTTTTCTCTCTCCTTTTTCCCCTCCAATTGGAAGTAATTACCTGATTTGATAATTCAAAATTCTGAATATCAGTTGAACTGCTCAGAGAAGAATGGGATACAGATAACAAGATGGTTATCATATTGCGCCTTTCATAGGTAACATTTATATATTGTCCTCTTATTCTTTATCTATTTTATTTTTGCTTTGTTTCTTATCCTTTTTAAGTTTTAAGTTAGCACTCTCTTCATCTTTGACATTATACCTAAGGTTGATTTCATTAAGCTTTCCAATTAATTTTTGTTGGGAAGCTGTTTCTACATTGTTCATTTTCCCCCCATGGTAATGTTCACCTAGATAAATGATTTGCTTGAATTTCAGGACTCCAGACACAGACAATGTCTTGGTCATGCGGACTCCGTTTGGAGTGTTCTCTACAAAAGGTTTGGTTGAAAGACAAAGTCAAGAACATTGTTCAGGAGGCAAAAGGCTCATCTCATCTAAGACTCTTGAACTCCCTGATCCATCTGATGCTGGAACCAGTAGCTTTGAACCTCTCTCTGCTGCAAGGTGCCGTGTCTTTCAGAGATCTAGCTACAAGGTACTATGCTCTTCTGTTCTTTTTTACATCTGATACGAAATTACTTATTTGCCTTTTGCACCTTGTTCTTGTTATTTCAATGAATATTGCTTTATGTTGATCTTTTTTCTTTTGTGTGTTAGGGGTGTGACTTTGATTAATCTAGGAAGGATTAATTTCATTAAGAAAAGGGAAAAACTCCTGTATACAAGTAGTATACCAGAAAAAGAGTTACCTACAAAACAACAAAAGATACTTATTACGACATGAGGGGTATATAAAAGGCTATTCTTCAAATGTATAAAATCAAGTTCAATTCCTTCTGAAGCTCTATTATTCTTTTTCTCCACATCACCTTTATGAGAGCTATGGAGCAATGTCCATGACATGCACTTTCTTCTGTCTTCTAAAATCCCAGTTTAACAAATCATACTTATCGTCCCTGACATAGTACAATATAGTACAAAACATCTCAGAATTTCTAACCATGAATCTACCTGACAATGAAGTAGAAGGTAATCCACATCCTCTCCCTAGTTTTTGCATATAGAACTTTAAATTACATTGGTGATCTTCCATTTCCTCATTTATTCAGCTGCCAAAATCTCCTCTAGTTGTCGGCCATACAAAGACACAGCTTTCTTGGTGTCATGGTAATCCAGACTGCAACATGTGACAAAACCGTCACATCTATGTTAAGCATCTTGGGTTAATGGGATTTTATTGGGACTTTACTGAAAAAAGACGAATTGATTATCATTCTCTAACAAAATCTGAGGGTAGAATTTGTTGTAGAGCATTTCAAGCATGTTTTGAAATTCCGCTATCTCCCAATCCTAAAGATCTTTCCTGAATTGGAGATCTCAAAAAACATTTCCTTGTGTCTTCCAGATTTATTGGATTTTTGTCCCTTTTTGACATGACATACTATAAATGTTTGGGTATATGGCTCTCAAGAATCAAGATGTTATGCCCACACCATCTCTGTGTTCAAAAACTTACCCTACCCTGAAAAATTATGTTACCACCAAGTTCCTTCCACCCTTCCATAACTCCATATTTTTCCGCTATCACCTCCATCCTTAGTGCATGCTCCTCTTTAATATCCGAAGCCACTTTCTTAACAAGGCTCTATTAAATGCCAAGAGATATCCCAAAAAAAAACAAACTTGACTTTGGACTTGTAGTTTTCCAACAAATGGTCCTCTGTGCTAAAAGTGCTGTCTTGTTTATTTATGGTTCAATAGAGCCTCGTGCCAGAATTCCAACATGGTAAAACTATGACTTACTCTTTGATGATAAAAGAGAGTTCATTGATGAGAGGAAAGATTGCAAAATTGAGAAAAATTTCTCTATGAATGATGAAGAGCTCAAATTGGAAAAGAACAGAGCAAAATTATGGTCCTCTGTGGTAAAACGGCCGTCTTGTTGTATTAATGCTTCAATAGAGCCACACCAGTCAAACAGTCAGACTCTTCTCTCAGAACACTAGAAAATCCTTGTTTGCCACACAAAAATCTTCTCTCATATGCTAACTGTGAAATTTTTGCACATTTTTCTGATGAACTCGTTAAATTGATGACACTCACCAACGGTGCTGTATCATAAGCTTAATTTATCTTCAAACCCCCAATGCGTTTTTGGAATATATTTTCATTGGTACTGTTAGAATAGGAATAGGTAAATACGATCCTACTAAGAATAGGAATAGGAATAACAATAGTATATAGAATCCTATT
>JBCEWC010000347.1:0-61095 GCA_038996855.1 Solanum aculeatissimum | reverse complement strand
GTGCAGAGTTTGTTTCCTAGAGTTTAGGAGAAGTGGTTTAGTGGAACTATGTTAGTGGTTTAGTTGGAATATGATTCTTGTAAGTCTATAAAGAGGCTAATTAACGTATGAAATAAAATATCAAACAACTCTTTCTCTGCAAACGTTTTTACAGTTTTCTCTCTCTATTTTTCTTTCCTGTTATTTGTTCTTCTTCCTTATAAGCTTCCTGTGTGTTGAGTTCTACAATATCTATCAACCAGTTCATTGCAAGGGAAAGTACACCCTTTGCAAGATCTGATAAGCAAGTTTCTTCGTCAACAGAAAAACTATATGAACAACATTCGAGCTAACTTTGCCTTCAGATACTGGACTCCAAGAGGGAATAGGAAAGAATGATGTCACATATCCCGTGAAGATGCATGTGTGCTGATATAACAAATTGAAATGTTGTATTTTCTAGATGCTGTAATCAAACTCCTTGCAAATTCAACCTTCCAAAATGCACCCAGAGTAAATGCCCCTAATTTAACTTCATTAGCAACTCTCTTCAAGTAATCTGTAACCATTTAACTTTGCCATCTTCAAGTCTACTTAAGAAGCTAAGAGCACCAGAAAACATTGCAACAAGGAGGATAAAATCAAATGACTTTGTTCGATGCTATCAGAAGATCTTTGCAAACAGAACATGCTAAGTCATGTCCATTGAAATTTCTCGAAAATTATTTGTGTGACCAGCTAGCTTCAGGGTCATTAAACTTATCACTTTGTTCATGAAGAGTGCTACTGATATTCCAGTGTGACAAGAGGTAGATGATTCTGTACACAATCCTTGTTGCATATCAACGACCACTCATTTGAGAAGCCCAACGCACTACACTTTACAACCTCTATTCATGAAGTTTGTTTTTGTATTTTTTGATGATACTTAATTAGTCTCTGGATTGCACGTGTATGCCTAGCCATGTGTAAAATCATTCATCTCATGTAATAAACATCTGTAATCATCATCATATATCATATCATTTAATTTGGATACCTTCATTATCCCTTACCTATATATTGTTTTTTTCTTAAAAATAAAAATCACTGGTTGATGTAGTTGCTTTGATGCCAAAATATGTATTATTTCATGGTTATCTAGACATTACTCAGTTTGGCAATCGAAACAAGATTAGAAACTGGACAAATGGAAAGAAATTACCTAGTGTTTATGGCGATCCTAACAAGACCTACAACCTATTTTAGTGAGGTTTTGTGCTCCTAGGTAATGAAAAAAAAAACAATATATGAAAAGGAGCATTTGTCTCTAATCAATGTCAATGTTGTTGATAAATGGAGACACTATTTATAGTACAGGCCGCACTTCGCTATCCATAAACTTCAAATTCTGAATTTGTATATAGTACTCGTGCTATATATTGAAATACAGTCTTACATATGGAAGAACTAAGTCGTATCATCCTTTTCTTCCTTGCCTTTTTTATTATTTTTACATTTTCTCTTTACCACCGGAATTCTTTTTGTTACTTGAGTCTTCTTTTTTCAAGCGATTCATATTGAAATCTTATAATGAATTGTTTCCCCTTAGAAGATTCCAATTATATTCATCTTCAACGGGTGAAAGTGGTAGTACATTGTGGAAATGCAAGGAAACGAGAAAAGGATCAAAATTGTCTTTTATATTTGAGTTAAGAATCAGAGTAATCCTTTTTCTTTACACGTGAGGATAATTTTGATCCTTTTTTCGCAAGAAAACTTTATGAGATATAATTAAAATAAGTTTAATATTTTTTTTGGTCAAAATCTAAGGATCAAATAATTAAAGAAGGAATCTATTGTTGTTTAGTGAAACTTAATGTGAATATATAGACATAAGGTAAATATGAATTACCATATAGAGGTTGCTGATGGAACAAAATTTTATACTTCTAGGTATTTCTTGTGTAATACGATAATTTTCATTATTGTCATATTTTGTCAAAAGTTTTGAGCCACGATTGGTGTCATTGGCATCCAAAACACGATCAGGATTATTCGAAAGACTATCTTCACTAGTAACTTCTTTGAGCTCAGGCTCACCTAAAAATCACGCATAACTAAATGAGAGGGTATCTTAAGTGTCAATGATGCCTTGTTGTTGTTGTTGGTCGGGTAGCTTCTCTTTGATAGAGTCTTCTTGGTCCTTTGTTGTTTTACTTCAATCATATTCTTCAAAAAAATAAAATATTTTCTAAATTCTCTTATTATATAAGTGACGGTTCAGAGTCAAGCAGGCACGTGCCTGCTTCAGCAAGGGCATTTTTGTAAAAAAATTTAAAAAAATTATTTCTTTTATTTTACTTTAATTTAATTAATTATACAATTTTATCAAAATTATGGAACTCACTTTAGCTATGAGTTTTAATTTGAAGTTCATATTTTTTTTGTTATAACTTTATTATTTTGAATGTTGATAATATTTGTGTATATTTTGTATCTGTTTTGGTTAATAAATCAACAATCAGTGACGAAAAATATTTTAATTGTGGATATCTCAATAGACCATTTCATATTAGAAAAAAAAATTTAAACAATTATTTTTTTCAATTTTAATATAATTAGTGTATAATTTTGAAATTTGAATTGCTCCCTCCATTCTTCTTTATTTGTCCGAACTGTATTTTGTATTCCTCTTTAAAAAATATAAATAAATTGCAAGGGCACACGTGCAACACACGTGTCTATTGCACGTGTGTCCAGAAACTAGTATATATAATAAGGGCAAAGAAAAAGAGAAAGAATTAGATTAAACAGAGAAAATAAATTTGAATTGAATCAAATCCACTTGGTTGTTGATTATTCACTTGAAACTCTCGTTTATTAAATTTAGAGAGTCAATTAAATTTTAATATGATTTTGAGATATTTTAAGTCGTTAATTATTGTGATTTACAATTTTTTTTTAAAATATAATTTTTGAAGTAATATATATTACTCCCTTTGTCCAAATGTATGTAGTACAAATAAACTTTCAAGAGTCAAACAAATATTGTTAATTATTGAAATTTACAATACTTTTTACGTTGTTGCTAAATCAAATAATACATGTCACTCCTTTTGTTCCATTTTAAGTGACCCCGACAGATTAATTTAAGAATCAATTGAATTTTTTTATATATTTATTTTTAAATATTTTAGGTTGTCAATTATCATGATCTATGATATTTTATATGTAGTTTTTAAGTATATAAAATTAAAAACTAAAACAAATAGATTAAAACTGAAGAATCATCAAAAAAATTATAGATATTAAGCTACTCAAGCAGGTATGCCGACCTGCTGTCTGTTTTAGCTGCTTAATTTTCTTTTATTATATCTATATATATAAGTGTCAGTCCTGCTTTTCATCGACCTGTCTGCTTGAGTTGTCTGCTCCTGACTAACCACAACCTTCCAAAGCAGGCAACTTTCTGTCGTCCTGTCTGCTTGAGTTTCTGCTTCAGCTGCTTAATTATATATTTTTTTACTGATTCGACTATAATTTTACAATATTACCCCTGATGAGATATTTTTCCAATTGTTTCAATTGTGATTTTACTATCTTGCCCCGATCAATTATTTTAAGTCATGTAAATTGAGATATCATATTTTAATTTCAAATATAGTTATACAAATAAGAATGTAAAAATAATCAATAAGTGAGAGTCTGACCAACCACAACCTTCCAAAGCAGGCAACTCTTTGTCGTCCTTTGTGCTTGAGTTGTCTGCTCCTGCTGCTGCTCCTGCTCCTGACCAACCACAGTCTTTCAAAGTAAACAATTCTTCGTCGTCCTAGCTGCTTGAGCTGCCTCCACCCCCCACCCCCACCCCATACCAAGGACAAATAAATTAAAATAAATGAAATATCATGTTTTAAATTCAAATTTAGTTATACGAATAAAAGTGTAAAAATAATCAAATATATTTAGTGGACCCGAGCGTTTTACTAGTATTATTATAAGAAAATATATCCCCTTTATTTTTGTGGTTACAAAGTATAATGACTTAAACCCATCCATCATATTGCAATAAATATTTCAATGGCAAACAACCACTTACATACTGCATTATTTATTTCCATTATTACAAAGTGTAATTACTTAAAACCATTCCTCAGAATTAAATTTTAAATTCCTTCCATTACCCTCTTTTGTCCTTCAATTCTATAATATTAATTACATGTGATGGTGAAGTTTATCGTATCGAATTTGCCTAATATAATTTTTTTGTGTAATTTGCGCTATTAAATTTGATTTTAAGAAATTAAATTTTTCTATGTTCAATAAATAGATAAAAAAAATATTATTCTAAAATATTTATATATAATATGGGAGTTGGGGGTGTGGAGTGGTGGGCTGAAATGAAGATGAGACGTGTTAAAGGGCGAAAAACACACAATATTTATTAATATCAAATACTATTACTTTTACTAAGAAAGTTATTTTTCTTATTTTTAAAATATTTATTCTTTACGAAAATTTTAACCGATCAGATATAAAAGATAAAAAAAAGACATTTTTTCATATATATATATATATATACTAGAATTTCTAGTGCATTAAAATGTCCTCTACCACACAACTTTAATTTGCTATTTTATGAATTATGATACAAGTCAATCATGATAGAAAGCACCTGGTTTAATTTAATTAATTATAACCCTAAAAGAAGGCCCAAATAATCAACAAATCCATTTTCCATAAAACAAGAATAAAAATAATTTAAATAACAAGAAAATTATAACTTCTCAACAACTTATGTCATGACCATTTAAACCAAACCATATCTTGTGCTATTATAGGTTTCATTGGGATATTTAAATATTTAAGGCAACAAAGCCTAAAATATCTACTATTTTCTCTATCCAATAATATATTCAATAATACTTATCCGATTTATAAAATTAAGAAATAATTTTATATTTAGTTTCTGATTTATTTTTATTATTAATTATAGTCATTTTCTTATTATATTATTCAAGACATTGGATTTATTATATTCAAAGAATGATATGGTAAAATTATCCTTCTATTTATAGTTATTTAAGAAGTGTGCAAAGTCAGTAGTGGACAAATATTGTTGGGCAGAGGGAATACTAATCTTATCCTACCATAGCGATCAAATACATCATAAGCAGGTTTAAATTATCTTACATTCAAGAAATACGCTACAAATCACCCTCGTATCACGAAGAAAAGTAAAAAAAATAATATAAATTTGTACTCACATTAATCTTAATTAATAAAATCATATTTTTATTTATTTTGTGATTACCACATTTTTCATAGTTGAAAAAAATTGTTCCACACACACCAAATAATTGGATAACTTCCAAATTAATCAAAGACATAAAATTCAAATTCCATCTATTAATTGCTATCTTTATGAGACCTCCAAAATTCAACAATAAATTCAAGACCAAATAATGAAAAGAAAAGTAGTACAACCATAAGTAAACATGAAGTTTGTAATTAGTACTAAAAAATATAAATATCTTCAACAAAGTACTAAAACGTTATCACAATATTACCACACATTATGTCCCAAATTATGTAAAGAGGTTCAGAGTAAAAAGATCAAATAACATTTAATTTAATTATAAATTTGGGTCTAAGTTTTTCAAAATTTTAAAAATAAAATTATGTAAAAAATATTACAAGTTAATTTTTATACTCCTTCTGTTTATTTTTATTTATCACTTATTTTTTAAATAGATTTTAATTTTTACTTGTCATTTTGATATATTAAGAAAAGATAATTATTTTTTTAATGTTTTACCCTTTTAGCACATTAAATACTATTTTTTAAATCATTTTTTAAGACTTGATATTAAGCATCAATTAATAGGAATAGAATGGTAAAATACTTATATCAATAATTATTTTTATAATGAATATATAAAATTAAACAGTGATAAATAAAAATGAACGGAGAAAGTAAAATGGAATAGAGGGAGTAGTTATTATAATTAAAGATTAAACAAAAGTAATATATAATAATAGATATATGTCATGAATTTGAATGTTATTGGAGATAAAAGTTTGGTTTAATTAAATGAACTATAACTAATATGAATATTACAATAAATTAAAGTTTGATATTTAAATGGGGAACTTTTTCATTAATTTATTGGTAAATTAATTGTTTAGATTGGGATGTAGATACTATAATATTGGTGTTGATTTAGATATTAAATTCTTTATAAACTAAATGTTAAAATTTTAGGAGATATAAATGCGAAGATTTGGTTAAAATAATTTAAATATCTGAAACTAGAGTTATATGTTCAAATTACGAGAATTATATGAAAAACTTACAAGGTATTTCGAGAAGGAAATATTGATCAATAGAAAATTTTCAAAAGGAGATTAAAAAAAAGAGCGGAAATGACTATTATGAAAATTTCTATATACCAGTTATTTCCTCTGTTTCAAAAAGAATTTTTTTTCTTTTTTGGCAATATTTTAATTTCAGTTTTACAAATGGTATGTTTAAGACCACAAGATTAAAGAGCATTTTGGTACATTTTACATAACTTTAATTTACAATCACAAAATTAAAAAGTCTTCTTTATTTTCTTAAACTTCATGTGAAGTCAAACTAGGTCATTCTTTTTTAAATGGAGGAAATATTTCATTTTCTTTGATTTCACCACACCTTTTATTTTTATTACAAAAATCATTGTATCTGTCTCGAATTTCTCCGTTAATTTGAATTAAAGTACCCAAAATTAATAACTAAATCCATCATGAACCCCACATCCACATCATGTCAACATGTGTGTGGCACCAAAATTAAAGAGTCCAAACAATAACTCGTCCATCCCTAATTCTTATTTTCCTTTTTTAGTAGAGGGAAATTTCTTCTTTCTCTAGAAAATCTATGTCAAGGTATTAAAGGAAAAAATAACAACATACCGAATGAAATCTCACAAGTGGGGGCCTGGAGAGATTAAAATGTACGCAGACCTTATCATTACCTCATAGAAAAGACATTATTTCCGAAAATTAAAGGGAAAAAAAGAAATAAAAGAAATTACCCAAATAAGTTTTGGTTACCATAAAAACCAACAAGAAGTTATAACATATAAGTACATAATTTTCTCAATGAGCAAAGTTGAAAAAGATCTCTAAATCTAGTTGATTAGTAGTAAAGAAAGAAATAGGACTTCTTTTCAATGAATCATCATTACAAGATGATGAAAGTAGTAATCTTCTCTTCTTCTTTGGTGCTGGTGGACAATTCTTGATTTTTGGAATTTGAAATTTCTTAGCTTTTGGAGTTGAACAATAATATTCACCAGTACAAATATTATTATTATTATTTGATCCATCATTCTTCAATGTACTCTTACACGGAGAAACATCTGATGACAATGATATCTCTTCAGTATTCTTCAATTGTTGTTCATTTCGTATCAGACTCATTCTTGAACTTCTTGTTCTTCTTCTACTTGGAGAAAATGATGGATCCATTCGTAAATTTCGTTAAAACTTTCAGTGTATATAACTTAGACACGAGAATATATAGAGAATAGACTTGGACAAAGAAAAGCACTAAGCTATAGAGGTAGAAAATGAGATTGGAATTGTTGGAGTAGGTTTGTATTTATAGTAGGATAAATTGGGGTAGCCTGCCCGCTGCCCGAAAAAAAAGTTGTAGTTAAAAAAATTAAATTTAGTAAAGGTCAAACTTGACGCTTCGTGTTTTTTTTATTTGTTCAGTATTGATTTACTTAAAAATTAAATGATAATTTATTTGTAATGACTCAGTCCACTAGAGGTATTATCCTCTTTGAGCCTAGGTCAGCACGACTTTAAAACGTGTCACTCAGCGTTCTCGCAGAGATGGAATTTGCCTAGACTCATTACTAAGGTTTTCCCCATTTTATTGGGATTCGCCTAATTAAACTCAGTTGAACTCTGATCCACATCGCTGAGATGGGATTCGCCTAGACTCATCACTAAGGTTTTTTCCGTTTTATTGGGATGCGCCTAAACTCAGTTGAACTCTGACCCACATCGACAAGGCTGACACAGGAGTGACTTTGATACCATCTTTAACAGCTCAACCCGCTAGTGATATTATCCGCTTTGGGCCTAGACCCGCACGACTTTAAAACGCGTCACTAGTAGGTAAGACATGTTTACTTATATATACTCAGCATCTCTCCTGTGTTTTGCCGATATGAGACTTCTCATCTTAAGATGGATTGTTAAATTATCTATTGATATTATTAACCGAACAAGTAAAGATGAACGTTCATCTTTTTAGTATAATGAACAAGTAAAAATGAATGGACAGAATAACGTTTTAGTTTTGACTCGTTTTAATGTGTTAAAGAAATATTAAACTATTAAGAAAAAAATATATCTATTTAATTTTGTATATTTTAATGATGTAATTGGTCTTCTATCACTTATTTATTAGCTAAACTAATTAATTGTGGTTTCAGTTAAATTAATAACATTTTTGAAACAATTATTGAACAATAAAAGCATATATGAGCTAAATAATTAATACAAGGCATATTTACTTAGGAAATAAAGACTATGATTTTTTTATATTCTGTTAGTAGGACATAATTATTTTCGTAAAATTTTTATTCTTTCAATTTTTGAATAATTCATAACTTTTATTGAATTTATAACGAAATATAACTTAAAATATAATTTTTATTTAAAGCTAAAATAATAAATAAACAAAATTTGCATTGAAATTATAAAAGGGACAGTAACTGTTTTGGTCGGTTAATTTGGAAGAACATTTTATTAATGTATTTTATAAATTAATTAATTAATTAAAACTCTGTTTTTTATAAATTAATTAATTCAAACTCATTTAGTTAGCCATTATAAAATTGTTATTTTTTTAAATTTATCTATTAGAAGGACACATTGAACTTAGGATACCCCTTAGTTTAAGGCCAACCTTAATAAATTTTACAATTAATTTTAACTTTTGTTTTTCTTATAGTGATACTTCAATTATATATTTTCACATTGAAAAAACTTCCTCTTCTTTATGATCAAGTACAAAATACCCTCATGCTATCGCGTGCTAGTCGTGTCATTATAGTTATGTTGTTATTGCTTTTAGATTATCAAATTATTATTTTACTACTGTTATTATTTTTGTCTTATAGAGTCTGCATTGCTCTTCGTTTTAGTTGTTATACTATATTTATTATTTTTTCTTCATTTTCTTACTTGGGGCTGATGCAGTTGAGCAGAGGATCTTTCGGAGTCTCTCTATATCTATGAAATAGTGATAAGGTTTGCATACACTTAACCAGTCTCTCCAGACCTCACTTGAGAAATTTTACTAAATATGTTATTGTATACTATGATGCAGTATGGTTCATTGAGATGCCTAGAGACTCGAACTCGAAACTTTTGATTTTAAAAAAAAAAATATCTCAAATTATTTTATCACAATCCATATTATATATGTATATATCAATTAATTAAAGTATCAAAGATATCATGTGGTCATTTATTTATTTACTAATATATTTATTTGTAGATAACATGCTTTGAGCTTTGGATACCCTTCATTAATAAGAGAGTGAAAAGACAAAAGAAAATTAATTTTCATATACTACAAAAAAAAGAGTTTGTTGAGTATCAATTAATTTTCAAATGTTAATTTGATTGAAAAATATATTTTAAAATCCTAATTAATATTTATATAATTTTGACTTTCGAGAAGTAAAATACGAAAATTAATATGAGACAAAGAAGTATATAAGCATACTCATATTTTGGACGCTCTCTAAAATAATTTAAAGAATTTATTAAAAATTTATATAGAGTCACCTAAATTCGAGTAATGATTTTATTAATTAAAGAATATAATTTTACAATGAAATTAAATAATTTTTGTATTCAATGAGACAACTCCAATTAACATGGTAATATACATGAAGGGGTTAATTTCTTGAATGATCAATTAAAATTTTACTTTATAATACTAAAGTTATTAAACTATTCTTTATAATTAAAAATTAATTCAACTTTATTTAAGTATCATAAAAGTTACTATATTATTTTTGTAATAAAAGTGTCACTCAATTTTGGAAAAAGTCAAAGTCAACTTTCTAAAAGTCAACCATCAATTAAGTCAACTCCCAAAATAAATTATGTGAGTGAATTACTCATAGGTCATAGCTAGTGAATTCAATTTTATGATTAAAATTTTGATTTAACTTAATTAGCTAGGACAAATCATAATTTTCTAATTAAAATTAGGGCAAAAAATAATCGTTAAGTGTTTCTTTAATTATTATTTTTCGGGAAAAGACGTAAATTCATCTTTGAAGTTATCTTGAAAAATCAGTTTACGTGCTTAAACTATCATATCGAACGTATTACATATTTGTACTATTCAAAAGTGAAGTTATTTATCTCTTGATGTGTATAACATCACTTTTATGCCATATCAATGTTACATCAGATGTCATGTCAGATTTCGAAAAGAATTTCTCTGTGTCGTTCAATTGTTTCTTCTTCAATGAATAGCCATCTTACTAATTCATATATTTTCACCGTTAAAAATCAAAATAGCCACCATAAATTTCACTACCTATGATCAAATTTCACTATTGGAATCACATTATCATCATCGTTCCCACAAAAATTATAAATAACCGTCATAAAATTCAACATCTATAATTAAACTCATCACCGAAATCACATAATCACCATCAAAAGGTACAAATCCACCACAAATATCACTACCACCATTATTAATATCAATTTCTTCTTCTTCATCATCACCACCACCTATCACCAACAAATTCGCCATTATATTTTATTTTTTAAACTCAGTATCAATTTTATCAATTGCAAACAAAGTCGAAGAAAAAATTGAGTATAATGAAAATGGTAAAAATCGGATAAAAAATTAAAATAAAATACGATTTAGGAGGGGGTGGGGGGATAAAAATCGAAGTATGAAAGTTGATAAAAAATAAACATAAAAAAATGAAAAAAAGACCTCGGTAGGGTGTGGGAGAGGGGGAAGGGGACAAAGGATTATGATTTATTTTATTAAATCTATTTTTACCAGAGTCATTTTTTTTTAATTCCATTGTGTTTCTGATCACAATAGCGACCTTACCGATCAAGCAGTAAACCATACGACAAGTTTTTTCGACTCTTGGGCTTTCCACACGGGCTTTGAGCGGCTCTCCCTGACCTATAACGTCCTTCAACTTATCCCTTCCTCGAGTCTCTTTCTGGCCGCACCGGTTTACCTGGCTCGAAGCTATTATAGAGGCTATTGTAATCACAATAAGCGGCACAAGGAAAAATATTTATTGTTGTAGTAGTGTCTAGTTGATGTTGTGTAACCTAGTAAGTCATCAGTTTCCCGACCACCATAACTTGCCGAAGTGTCACCATAAACCCCTCCCTGCTCCTTCTAACTACGGGACCGAACTACCCATCCCCCCCCCCCCCCCTCCCCTCAAGAGAGAAGATTAGCCAACAATCATATGATTCAGAAGTGTATTTACAACTCAATGACATAATTAGTGCAACTAAGAGTGAACTGAGAATGAACTAATGACTTGTGACTTAATTACTTTCCTACATCTCATATTACTTGTTCAAATTATTAAAATATATATTTCAATTTACAAAAATTAAGATTGAATTAATTTAATTTTTGTTCATTTTATTCTTAATTTTTAAAAAAGTATAAATATTGTAAAAAATTTAAAAAGTTTTTTCACTATTAAATATACTTCACATTTATAATTCTTATAAAATACTTACTAACATTTGTTTTATGTCATTAAAGTGTAAGGTAAAAGTTTAACAACCCACAATTCTTTCAATTTATTATTGTATGTGACATTTCTTTGAAAATAAAAATAAAATAACAATCTGACACATTATGACGGCACAAATAAATATTTGCAGTATAAAATGGTTGCTGCCATTATTATTTTTTGTCATTAATATTATGTAAGAAATTTACTGCAATATCATGGATGGTTTCAAGTCATTATACTTTGTAACAACAAAAATAAATCCTTTTCAAAAATAATAAATTTTTTGAATTTTATGTTTCAAATTGAAAATACGTAGAATATATCAAAATGCCATTTAATTTTATGATCTCAAACATATAATACATAAAATTAAAATTAAAGAGTTGTTGTTTTTTTGTAATCGGACTAAAAAAATAAGAACAAATTGAAACCAAAAGGGTATACATATACCGACAGGGTATCATAGAGGATTAGTTCAATCCTATATGATACTGATATAGTATTAATATACCAATAGAGTATCACAAAGAATATATTTTCTACTAATTTAGAGTTTAATAAATAATTTTGTAACTTTAATAACTTTCTAATCCTATGCGATATTGATATGGTATAAGTATATTGATGGAGTATCATAATGAATATATTTTTTACTAATTTAGAATTTAATAATTTTTTATTTATTTCTTAAAAAAAATGTAATCCTATATGATATCAATTGAGTATCAATATATTGTCAGAGTATCATAGAGGATTGAGTTCATCCTATATGATATCGGTATGGTATATCACAGAAGATTATTTCATAGTATTCATGTTGATATCAGCATGACGTCACACGACGTCAAGGCTAAATAAAAAGAAAAAAGTGGGATAAGAAGATAAATAGTTTGGGCTATGAATCCATTAAGAATAAATAATGGAATAATTACTAAAATACACGTCTTATGTTATAATATTTTCAAATATTCCCTACTAAATATAAAAATTATGTAAATTTCACTTTTTTATGTTTTTGGCTCCACACCGATACACTTCTCCACTTCTCTATGTTCAGTGAATCACAAAGCATGATACAATAATATTTTGTTGAATTTAACATTAATATGAATGATTCATATATTATTTCCAAATTATTATAAAATACGATACACTAATTATAATGATCTCTACGAATCTAATGAAATTTTATACAATGAATCTAGTATAATGCAATGTATCCCGATAAACTCATTTTTAAGGGATTTTTGTAATTTTACAAACAGTGTGGATATATTGAAATTAACTGCCTACACTATGGGATTTGTAAAATTTTACCATAAATAATTTCACATTAGGTCTATTTTGTATATTTTTTCCTTGTTATTGCAACAAAACTTCAAACTCGACGATAATTTAAACTTGAACAAAAGAGAAATAGATGCATAAATTTAGATAATTTTTCTCAAAATATTTTGACATGTGAAATTCACCCATTTCACGATAAAAGACGTTGGGTAGTAAGGGCAAATATGTTAAAAACTTCAAGCACAAAATGTGCAGAAATAGAGTCAACCATCATTGTTAACAATTTGGAGGTTCAAAATTGAATTTTAGGTTTGCCAAATTTGAATTATTTTTATTAGGGTCTTATTTCAAAAGCTTAAAAATATCTGGAGGAGCTTATATCTAAAGTTTGTGACAGTTTAATTGGATTTTGTATCAAATTTTACATTGAATTTCGAGATTGAAGAAGAAACATCTCACTTATATCGCTTGTATATCATATATATACCATGTATATAACATTGATGCACATGACCAATATAGATATATACAAGATATAAACACAATCGCGAATGATATACAATGACAACATCACATTCAGTGAAATTTTCACTAGTGAAGTTTGGGAGAATAAAATATACGTGATCCTTACCATGTGAAGGTAAAGAGGTTGACTTTCGAAAGACCCTTAGCTGAAGTGCCACAAATTCAAATACACATAAGAAGAGAAGAGAATGTGACAAGTGCCAAGGCCAGTGCAAATCCTACCAAAAAGGAGCCAAAAACTATAATAAAATAATGTATATAATTGAAATAAAGTATGTAGTATACTAGGATAGATTATTAAAAATATTAATAATAAATAATGATTAAAAAAACACAAGAACAACAATAATACAATTAATACCTTGGCAAAGACCAATCATATTAAGCAAGCCAACACTATACACCTTACTAACCTTCTATCCTAATATTTGTCCTCCTTACGCTCCTATCTAAGATCATATCCTCGGTAACCTAAAGTTACTTCATATTCTATCTTATCACCTTTCCTAAGTACTTCTTTAGTCTGCTTTTGCCTCTCCTCGCACTTTCTATAACCAGTCTCTCACATCTCCTTACTGGTATAGTAATCATCTTGGTGTCGCTTCCTTCATATTGTCAACACAGAGGTCACTCCCACCTTATCCCAAATATCCTTATTTCTAATCTTATCTTTCTTAGTATCAATTATAGTTAAGAGTTTCAAAATATTAAACTGACCGAACTAGACTAATACAAACCAAAAGTAAGAGGGTCTAAATGAATTATCAGATCATTTTACAAGGGTTTCATATCCTATCTTATCACATTTCATCAATACTTCTTCAGTCTATTTTTTTCATTCCCCACACTTTCTATAATTAGTTTCTCACACCTTTTCATTGGTACAACTGTGCATCTGTTCTTCACATGTTCAAATCATCTCAGTGTCGCTTCCTTCATTTTGTCCACAGAGGTCACTCCCACCTTATTCCAAATATCCTCATTTCTAATCTTATCTTTCTTAGTATCAATTATACTTAAGAGTTTCGAGATATTAAACTGACCAGACTAGACAAATACAAACCAAAAGTAAGAGGATCTAAATGAATTATCAAATCATTTTACAAGGGTTAAATGGATTAATCAATGGGCCCACTTGACCTATTCAATCGGTCTACGTTCCATCATTTTATATTAAAATATTAAAAAAGAAAAAAATAAATTTTATTTTTCAAAATTGTATTTTTTGCTTTATAAAAATATTGTTCTTCTACCAAGAGTGCAACGTGGCTAAGGAAGTGAGGAAGCAACCATTATTAGTAAACACACATGCCATGTAAGCACTTTTGTTCTTGGTACATCAAATTTCGAAAATTCAATAAATTATTTTTTATTTCAAAATTTTTATATATATTTTAATTATTTTATATTATCAATCACTATGACTTCTAATTTGTTTTTTAATGTAATTCTCAAAAATGTAAAATTTTAATATCTGAATTAACGATTAAAACTATATAATTTGACACATCGAAATCAAAACAATATCACATAAATAAGAATATAAAAAAAATTATTCTCATTTTACTCAAAAAAAAAATCTACTCCATTTAAGAATATATTTGTTGTATTTTGTTGTTCGAGAAATAATTTGACTAATATTTATTAATTTAATATTTTAAAATTTAAATTAAATAATCAAGAATTTATATGAAAAATATTAACGTTAACATACTCATTATAACTTTATAAATAAAATTTAATTAAAAAATATAATAATATAATATATTTATATAATTTGATTCTCGAAAAATAAATAGTACTTCGAAATCGATGGAATATTCTCATTAAGGAATGGTAGAAATTTTTGTGAGTATTCTTTTTTTTAAGAATAAAAGATGAATTGATTGACATTATCTCTATAGATAGAAAAATTTACAAAAATGAAAATATATTTTAAAAGAAAATTTTATTAACATACAAAAAGACCAATGAAGCAATTCGAATATAAAATAGATTTAAATATATGAATAATTAAATAATTAAGGAATTAAAATGCTATTAAAGTTATAAAATTCACAAAGAAAGGAATAAAAAGTATTTTTTTTCAAAATTAATTAAAAGATAAGTGTGTTTAATAATTGAAAATCACATAGATTAAAATTTAAAAAATTGTGACTAGTTGAAGAAATAAAACTACAATTTTTTTCAAGGATCATATTTTATTTTATTTTTGTAAAAATAATTTTTGGAATTTAACATGTCAAAATCAAATTTTAAAGTTTTTTTCCTTTTTGTGGATATAACTATAACGAATTTTAATACGTGTCCATTTAGACTTTTCTAAAGTACATTATTATTTGTGTTTTGTTTTTATTTTTTTATTTTTTTTATTTATTATAAATATATATTTTTTAACTATTCAAATTACTACTCTTTCTTAATTTTTTTCATTGAGGAATTTTATTTTAAAATTTAATTTTTAAAATAGTTTTTTTTAATTATTTAAGAAAACAGAGCTAGAGATCAACCTACAATTTCTAATTAATGATTTAAATATATGTACAAATTATTTTTTCAAATTCGTTAACTTAGTGTTTATAGTCATCAAAATTATTACTAAGGCAAGCGAAAAATAATAGTATTACTTAATTTTGCCTTGAATTTTGAAAATAATTGAAAATAATGAATAATTTGAGATAATTATTTTTAAAAATAATATAAATAATTTACAAACTAAGGACAGAAAAATAAAATATCGCGCGTTAATAAAATCTAAAGAATTAGGCTAAGAAGTGTGATACTTAAAAGCTAATCTAATACAAACACCAGTGGTTATCACATAAAAAATAATTTTATCGTTGGTCCGAACTCGATTTTCTTTCATTTTTATTCCATGAAATAAATTGGTCAAAAAAACAAATTAATTCTTCATTCATCCATTTTGCTTCTTTTCTTTTTACCCAAAATCTTTTATGTTTCTTCTTCACCAATCACTAGTCACTGTTCACTCTACTCTCTCTCTTCTGCCTCTTGCCTTCTTGCTGGTAAGTTTTTTCCCTCTTTCAGTTCTCAAATTTCAGCTCCTTAAACTACAATTCCCTGTGTTTTTGGATTATGGGGTTTTGCAGTTTTTTTTTTGTTTGAAATTGATCAATTCTGGGGTTTAATCCAATTCTTGATTGTTTTACTGGAGCAACAATTTGGGGATCCCATTTACTCTGCTTGGGATGCTGAACACAACACCGTCATTGGAAAAAAATAGTTTTTGGTTGATTTGCTTTAATTTTGATTTCTAAAGTTGCTATGAGTTCTGATGTTTATGTCAATTGTATGGAATGAGATTGGTTTTTTGTTTCAGGGTTTGGTGGATTATCATTTTTAGCGGTGTGGTGGGGTTTGAGGCGTATTATTATAAATTCAGAGGGTTTTTAATGGCGATGGATTGAAGTCTGATGAGTTTTCCCTAATTCTAGGAATAGGGAGATTTGATTAATTACTGTGGAGAGTGGAGTATACCTTTAAATTTCCTTTCTTTTTTGTGGTGGTGGCAGGGGTGGAGCTAGGGTGGGGTACCATGAGGTTCGAATAATTATACTATATATACACGGTTAAAATTATATTTATTAGATGTTGAACCCCTTTGCTTCTTTTTATTTGGAATCTTGAATCCCCTTTGTGAAAATACTGGTTCATTTTCGTGGGTGGTGGTGGTGAGGGGTGTGTGGGTAGATGAGGAGAGTATGCAGTTAAGTTGCTATGGCTTTTAGGTCTTGAGGTACAAGATATGAGGTTTACAGTTGCAAAGAAATCATAGAAATTGGAGAAAATGATTTAATATTTCGAGTATATCCTTCCTAGCTCTGGGTTTTTCAGGTCTTGGGGCACAAGCTAATAGGAGAACAGTCACAAAGAAATCATAGAGAATGGGGATAAAATGATTTTGTACTTCGAGTTTATCCTTCCTAGCTCCGTTTTTTTGGTTATATAGTCCATTGTTGGTATAAGCAGTCTAGAAAAATCTGGTTAAAAAGTAAGATTTGCTCCTTGCATGTTGCTATAACTTGTTTATGGAGTAAGAAAACTCCAGTATAATGGCATATCCATGCAGTGTTGTATTGTTATTAAAAGCCATTTCTTCGTCCCTTAAAGCTAAGCAACGAAGCGAGTAGTCATCACTTCATAGGTGAAGCAATGTAGATTACAGAAGTGTGACTTGACAAAACAGTGCACAAAGTGGTAACAATGAGAAAATCTCAACTTTGTGAAAGTTTAATATAGGCATTATGTGTATTGGATGCTGAAATTAGTTGTTTTGATTGTAAACTTAATTTTTATTGTACTAAATTCACGGGTGGTTGATATTTTAAATTTCACGTATAATTGTGGGCATTATTTTAAAGAAGCACTTGACTTCTTGCTCTTCTCTTCAAGGCTCAAGCCATCTGGGCTTTGTCGCTTTTCTTTGTTTGCTTTTCACTCTTAAAAACACTATTCTATGTGTATTTTGTTATGTGTATGTTACTTGGAAAAAATGTAAGTCCATTGAGATGTTTCCTGTGCTGGTGTACGTTAGCTTTTGGTAATTTGCCTTTTAATTCATATCACACCTTATTATGCCCTGACAACCTGGTCAAATTGTTATACTGTAGAATAATTCATTAGACTTTCTTTTCTGTTCATTCAAATTTATTAGAGACTTCATTACGATTGGTGGGGTATATCTAGTCTTGTTCTTCACGAGCAGAAATGAAAGGTTCAGGGCAATTGCCTTTGGAAAAAGGAACTAAAAAAGATACAAACATATTGTTCAGGTCGAAATAAATGTATGGTTGTTAAATATTAGTCTTGTTCATCCCATGCATCCTTCAGTACAGTGTAAGATCCTTTTGGTAGGACATGGAACCTTATAGCAATGTGCTTCTGGAATACTAGTAGATTCCCCTTAAACTTGATTTGCTGAGTTGCTTTGCTTTGTATCTATCTGCCAGGACATTGTACGAAGGACTTAACTTACTAGAACTAGAGAAATATGCAATCAAATTCCAAAAGTGCAAATTGTGAGGAAGCCAGAACTTATAATGTTCGGAATCCCTCTGTAAATGCTGAACCTTGGGGGAATACTGCTGAAAATAATCCCGTTTCTCTTGGATTGGTGGGGGAAAGTGCATCAGATTCACCAGAACAAGCTGTGGATGGCCGATCACAATCTGATGGTGGAGCCAATGAGGAAAATGATGCCGCTCCTGAAAAATCACAAAGTACCATACCTGTGCATTCAAGTATCTCTTCAATCTTGATTTTTTTTTAATCAGTAAATAAAGCTTATTGATAGCAAAATATAGTCAAGCACTAAGTTGAACTTTAAAAGTAAGAGGCCCTCCTGTACAAAAACAAAAAGGATAGGCTTCCCTATACAAAGTTACTCCTGTAGTGAGCTATAAAGTCAGTCATGCCTATTTCATCACATGTATCCTGTAAATTACATGAAGCTACAATCTCTTCCAATTCATGTAGACTTAAAGGAAAAATTGAGCACAATGTAGAAGGAATCTATATAGGAGATATCTTTTAGTTAAAAAATATAATTTTGTTTTGTTAGTATAAGTTACCAATTTTGAAAAAAAATTTAGTTATGTTAATACTCAACTTTAGATTCTATGTTCACTAGGAGTCTTTTAGTCACGGCAGTGATTTATATTTTAGTCGAAAATATAGAGAACTTCTAGTGATTTTTTTTTAATAATATTGATCTGAATGGAGCGATATGGTCAGTGCGGAGTCATATAGCTGATCCTAATTTGCTTGAGATTGAGGCATAGTTGTTGTTAAGGATTTGAAGTCTGTCATGATGCTTCATTTCCCAAGTTACTTTCTTCTTTTTAAATCTTTTGCTATATAGAGGAAAGAAGGTGACATATTTATTGAGGAGGGAAGCTGGCAGAGATGGGAAAAAGTATATAGCTTTCATGATGTTAATGCCTATAAATTACTTAAGTAATGCTTATGCATTCTTTTTTCAGAATTAGCTGGGAGTTATGTGCAAGTAGATCAGAATTTACAGCCAATTGCATCAAATCTACTTCCAAAGGGTGATGGTAGCCTTACACAAATCCAACAGCTTGAACTTGTTTCACACTCCATGGTAAGTATCTTTGACTCTATGGGGTTTGAAAAGTTTGATTTGCTTGTGGGGTTTATCTCACTTTTTCTTTTATCCTTTTTGATTTTGATGTTATTCTGTAATTGAGATGCAGGCATGTGCTCCGAACCTGTATGTTGACCCATACTATGGGGGAATGCTGACACCTTTTGGTCCACCTATGGTATGCATGTAGTTTGAATTCGGAACTTCCATTTTTCCAGTTTTCCAGTTTTTTCCACCGTTACTTTGTTGTAGATCTGATAGGTTCAGAGGACAATTTTACTTTTCTGCCAATTTAAACTATGGGATACCTCTGGGACTGCTATGAGTATATGTCCTTAAGGATATCAAAACATAGAAAGCTGCTTCTGTGTGGCAGGTGCTGATACGTAGTCTTTACATGTATTGTCTTAACCATGATATCTCTCGTAGTTAAGCTTTGTTTTAGAAACACTCACTTTCTCTGTATCGCCAACTCCCAGGTGACTTGCTTAATATCCTTCTTGCAATCATACATCTTACAATGTTATTGCTCAAATTGGGATGGGTTATTTCTTCTTTCAATTGAGTAGGATTCATGGCGCCCAGTGTCACATCACATCCCTTTCCTTTAAATCATTGAATGGATTTGTAGGGCAGCTAGTATAAAGGGTGTTCAGGATGCAACTTCTTTGATTTGTCTTTTAAGGAACTCATCCCTGCTTTTTTTACTTCGACTAACAGATACAGACAATCAGTTCCAGAAAGATCTCTAACTTTAATATTCTTAAAAGGTAGATCAACCAGGTTGTACTGGCTGATTCCCATATTATTTAGCTCTGTGCATGATAAGCCTAGGAGTACGTGACCACCTTGAAAAATCTTGCCACTGAAGAAACATCCATTATTTTAAAAAAAAAAAAAGATACAAAAAAAAGATCCATTATAACATAGTTGTGGCTGGGGTTTGTTGGTGTCTGAGCACAAGATTTTTTAAGATCTTAACTGAAGGTGGTGCTATACAGATCCCTCCTCATGTACTTGATATGCATCATCCGAGGATGCCTTTGCCCCATGAAATTGCTCAAGAGCCTGTTTATGTCAATGCCAAGCAGTATCATGGTATTCTGCGGCGAAGAGAGTCGCGTGCGAAAGCAGAACTTGAAAAGAAGCTGATAAAAGTGCGAAAGGTTAGTATGTGCCTCATCCACTGGGCTGCTTGTTGGGTGTTCTTTTTTCCTGTTATCTAAAGAGTGCATGATGTGCCTTTTAAGAAGCATGTTTTTTTGTTACAATGTGCCTGGCTGTTCTGGAAATATTTTGCTTGGTATGAAGTTCTCTTAGTTGGAAGTGACTGCAATTTCCTTGTTCCAGAACAGAGATGCACCCACTTTTTCGCTGAGCTCATTTTCTTAAAAAAAGAAGAAATCAACTGTTTAACAGGTTGTCCAAGTATTGTGTATGAAATTGCAGTTTAAAGAATTTTATGTCACTTAAGTAAGAGGAAACGAAAGGTAACTGATCGTATTATTTTTGTAGCATAAAGTAAATGGGATTTGATACTAGCGCTTCAACCCAACCCGCTCCCCCTTGGTTCTACCCCCAAAAGAGAGTAAGACAATCTGTTATTACTTTGATTTTATCTGTGTAGAATGCTGTTTCCCACTCTACTTTTTTAGACTGTTCAGTCGAATAAACACCACTATGAATATAATTTGGTGAAAGGAGTTCCTTCTGCCAATGTTTTGGCTATTAATACCAATATCAGTTTTCCATTCTATATTTTTATTGTGAAGTCACATGATTGGCTGAAATGGTTTTGCATGAATTTCGTGCTGGTGATATGCAAGATATGTTCGGTTTATTCTGTTTACTTATCCTCAGTTGCTGATACTCTCTCTTCCTTGTAATACAGCCATATCTTCACGAGTCAAGACATCAGCATGCCTTGAAAAGAGCAAGAGCTTCTGGTGGGCGTTTTGCAAAAAAGTCAGATGCGGGTACTTCTAAGGTAGCCGATTCTGGTTCTGATGTTTCCTTGCAGTCTGTGCATTCATCAGGTTCCAAACCTTTGCTGTCCAGTGCTGCTGATATTCCAGAGTGGCATAAGGATAGAAGTTTGGCCGAGCATCAGCATTCTTATTCAAATGTTCAAGGTTATGGAAAACAAAACAGCTTTCAGGAACCGAAATATCAGGCCCAGTCTGCCCAGGTAGGGGAAGGAGGTTCTTCCGGCCAGCGATGGTAGAAACATCACATCTAAACCAGATCTTTGCTGTGTAGTGAAGCTTTAGCATCTCTGACCATATCAGCAGTTACGTGTTTCACTCTTGGCTGGTCCATGCCTGGTGGTAATTCATCCTTGGCTTTTATTTCAATGGTATTGAAAAGAAGGGTCATGCGGCATATTAGATTCGGTTCTTCCTTTCTGTACAGTAAACAGGACTAGGACTATAGTTGAAAAGGAAGAATTCAGTAAACATATGGCTAGCTAGTTAGGGTAATTTAGAAGTGGTGTAAACTGTAAAGTTATAGTTTTGCTGTAGACTTGTTCCATTTCCTCTTAGGAGGATGAAAAGTTGTAGGTAGGCTGTTATACTTGTCAACATTTCCTTTTTGCTGCTGTATTTTAGGATCCTGATTTTGTGAAACTTCGAATTTGTTGTTCAATTCGATGACAGTGGTAGTGTCTTTCTGTGTTGTGAATGTGATAATCGTAGAATCTGGCGTTTTGTTCCAAGTAAACACATTGTGACGAGGTTTGTGCAAGTTGGTCTGAACATCACCGTTAACTAGCAAGTTTGTGTGCAAATTACCAGGGATGTTGAACTTCATATGATCTGCTGAAATGCTACTATCTGCAAAGCTTGTGGCTATCTTTTGGCATGGTGAAATTTTGTTGTGTGTGAAATTGAAGAGAGTGAATCAACAAATGTTGGTACTCTAAATTTAAGATAAAAGAAGAAATTGTCAAAAGGGTGTTTATCACCTAATGTTTTGATAAATTGAAAGTTGAGGCGTGTTTCGATAAACATTTGGTGATAGTTAGTTAAGGTAGGAAAGTAGAAACATGATAATTCAGACGGGAAATTCAAATATAGACAACCTTCAACAACTCAACGTGCTAGATTTTTTACTATTTTGATAGACACTTAACTCAGACGTGACACTTCTTCAATTTATTAAGAATGTGAGCCTTTATAGGAATTTTTTAAGGTCGATGATAAGGATAGAAGGGGTAATAAGGATTGTACTTTTAGTTGATATTTATTTTATAACTGAATCACATATTTAAAAAATAACATAACTTGGCAAACATATAATATATATTTACATGATATCACTATAGTTTGAAAAAATTACAGTTTATAGTTATAGTTAGGATTTTATTGCTAAAGTTAGGGTTTTGTTGTTATTTTTTCTCTCCTCTCTTCCTATCTCTCCTCTCTCTCTGCAATTTCTTGCCAGATATACAGTTACATATGTATACCGGTTGCATATATACAATTACTTTGACAGATATACATAGTAAATTTGACAGATATACATATACAATTCACCTCTCTCCATTCTCTGTCCTCTCTCGCTTGCCTCTCTCCTCCCTCTCCCAATCTTGCTTGCCAAATAAACAAATATATATGTATATTAGTTACGCATATCGAATTATTTGATAGATATACACATATAATTTGACAAATATACATATACAATTCACTTCTCTCCTCTCTCTCGATCTCGCTAGCCTCTCTCCTTCTCTTCAGGCCACATAGCCGAGATTATACCACGTAATTATGTAAAATATAGTTATTTGACCATATTAAGTTTAGGTCTAAACTCTCCTTTTAAATATTATTTAGTGATTACTTTAGAAACCTTATTCATGTTTTGCTTTGTAACATACTAACATTAAAAAATTATAATTTGACTTTTTGATAATTCTATTATTATATACTTCTATTATTAGTTAATTTTTTGAATTTTTTAAAAAGAATAATTGAAATAATAGAAATGACTCATTTGATAGACAACTGTTGAGAAGAAATAAATATTTGAATAAAGTTTTCAGTTTATGCACTTAATCATGATAAGGACACAGAGTTGTTTAAGTTAATCATAGTTTATATTTTTTTGATTATTCATTTATTTGCTTAAAAAAAGTTATTTATCAAAATGAATAAATTGAATCATATTTTTAAATAATATTTATTTTCACCAATACTACGTACACGTGGGATGCGCATGAGACTAATTTAGATATCTATGTAGTTACAATTAATATATTTCTTTTTTCACATATATTTGATTATTAGAAATATCTTTGAACATAATTTTAAAACAAATTGTTTTCTTCTTTTATTATATTTTGAATATATTCTTGAAACTAAAAACAATTACATATATTCCATCTTTAAAAGTTTTTTTTTTCCTAAACAAAATACATTTTTTTCTTAAAAAGTAACTAATTAATTTAATTCCATGTAAGAAATAAATCGTTTTCAATCCCAAATGAATGATAATAACAACAACAACGATAAACAATATATCCAGTGGAATCCCACAAGTAAGGTCTGAGGAAAGTAAAATGTACGCAAACCTTACCACTATCTCAAAGAAATAGAGAAGTTATTGAAAGACTTCCGTCTCAAAAATATCAGGCCCCAAAGTAGAACAACAATAATAATTAAAAAAAAACAATCAAGAAGATATCATATAGCAATATTTTCAATCCCGGAATAATGTGTTTCCAACCAAACGACCCCTACAAATACTACTCCCCACCCCATAATTGGATAAAAGGTCTTGATTCTTCTCTACATGCTCTAATTGATCTTCAAGCATTGTTGGGGGTTTTCCAGAAACAAAATTTATAGGCATTGCACTTCAAGGTTACAAGTCATATGCACTAATACAAGAAAATTATGTAGAATTCGCGAATCTGAAAAAAAAAGGGCAAGTCTGATGCACTAAAGCTTCCGCTATGCTCTAGGTTCAGGGAAGGACCCGGTAACGCATTTCTGCCAGAGGCTGTTTCCAAGACTTGAATCCGTAACCTCCTGGTCACATGGCGGTAGCTTTACCAGTTACTCCAAGGCTCCCCTTCAGAATTTGCAACTCTGAGATGATACCAAAAGTTCAGGACAGTCTTCTTCACTCAAAACAAACTTTGGTGATTTCAGTTTTTACAATCCCATTACTTTGTCAATTGATTCAATGTAGTAAAGATCAGAGTTGCCTGGCATAAAATACAAAGTGCATATGTAAAAACAAAAACTCAAGATTTAAAATCTACAAATGAGATGCATTGCAGAACATTACCTTTAGCCATTTGAATGTATATGAAGATCGATAAGCGCTTCTGAAATGGCTTTCTTTCTAGAACTGAGTTATACGACTCCCATCCTTTTCTTCAACAGTCGGTGATATTGCACAAGCCTTGATCACCATGTTGATCTCAGATTAAACTTTCTTGCCAAATATCCTTCATCAGTGAAAGAAGGCCAAAGATTACTGCTTAATAACTTGCAGTTATAATCTAACAAGAGCATATGCTTCTGATGCAACTTCAAGTACCTATATGCCAGTCTGATATATATAGTTTTTGTCACGAAATCAAGGATCATTATTAGTATAGTTTACTGGCAATCTTAAATGAATTTGACACATGTGAATTCTCATTACACAACAACTAGAGATAAGTTTAAAACTGAGGTGTGATACGAGGAGAACTCCGAGGAGAGGTAATACAACCATCTCCTTAAAGTGACAATCACTTAGTTGTCAGTTCAAACTGATGATGAAGCATTCTGAAGTACTTGCCTCTCACCAGTCTTCCAACAACATGTAATGAAATGCAACTGGCCTTCAAATCTGTACTTTTAAATAAAGCATCAACTTCACTAAAAGAACTATGGATTGGAACGGGCTCTACTCAGGTTTGATGCTGACCAAGTTGTCAATCGGTGTGGATTACAATGGCCACAAAAGACACTTAGCGGGTGTATGGGGGCGGGACCTCAGATGAAGAATGGGAACAAAGAAAAGGAAAAAAGAGACCCTCTCAGATGACGAAAGGGAAAAAGATTGGAAAGTCGAGAGGAATTAATCACGTGAAGAAATGGGATATAGGTTACCCTCCAAAATATGGTTTTCTATCTGAAAGGGATTAAACTTTTTTTTCTGCATACATATTTTTCTAGATGAAAGGGGAGTAACAACGAAGAGAAAGTTTAGTGATCAATGTCCAGCCATTCACATTTATTTCCATCATATTTCCAACTGTGGAACTTTATAGGCATCATTCAAGAAGTAAAGTTAGGAAATAAACCTCTTTAAGGCCACAATGTTGCAGGAGAATAATCAAGATGTCAAGACCCATTTGACCAATCATTCCACCTGCTACAGCTTCTAGAGATGAACTAAACTTGTCAAAGAGAGAGCATTTTAATATGATCCATACGAGATTATCCATCCCCCGTTTTGTTTCAGTATGCGGAATTTCATAAGCTATATGTCTCCTGCATGCTATCTTGAGCATACCCCATTTGTGTAAATTCAAACACATGATAGATAGCACAAGCTATTTCTGGTTTGGTAACTTCTGCAAATCTAGTACAAACTCAAGTTACGTAACAACAGCTGATTTGTACACCAAATACTCCAATCAATCATGAAAAGCATCCAGATACCCATATCTAGCATCTCAACTGTCAAAATTTCCAGCAAAAATAAGATCACACACTGTTTCCTCCAGTGACTTTTCCCTACTGCAGCTTTCAGATTCAAATCTCTTCTTTTCTTTCCTATAAGATTGCAATTTATCAAATAAGCCATTTCTTTCAAGACCATTCAAGAGGACACGGTAAGTACTTAATGCCACATTTATCCCTTGCTTTCTCATGGTCTCAAATATTTCAAGCCCTTTTTCAGCATTCCCAAAGGTGAAGTAGGTGTTTATTAAAGCAGTATATACAGCAATACTCTTCTGCTGATCAGGTAAGATGCTAAACAACTTTTCGGCAGAAGCAAGCTCTCTAGCACAGCCAAGCCGATGTATCAGAAGAGCAGTTAGTTCTGACCCTAATGACAGGCCTGCCCTAACCATTGCTTCAACAATGTCCACAGCCCTTGAAAATGAATTTGTTCTAATAAGTTCGCCCACCATGGTGAGATACACAATTCTTTCAATGGGTATGCCCACTTCCACACTGACTTCGAAGGCCAAAAAAGCACCATTTACTCTACCACAATTACAGTTTACCTCAACTACAGTTGAGACAATTCCAGGATCCAATTTGAGACGCTTTTTCATCAAGCTATCTAGCAAGTAATCAACAGCAAGAAGACTTCGTTTTTTCAACAAGTACAAAATCATTCTATCATCGAAAGTAAAGCAACTAATTTCCTCAATTCCATCTGATTCATCAATCTGATCTTGGTTGAATTTTTGAAAGGACAGATGACGGTTAACATCCCTAAGTAGTTGATCACTCACTCCAGCCATCTTCAACATGTGGAGAGCCTCTTGATAGACAGAATAACGCAGAACAAGAAAATTATCCTTCATGTACTGAAGAATTTTCATCATTGCTTGTATTTCCCCAGCTTTGCAGCATTTTTCCACTAAAATGTTGCATGTAGCTTTATCTGGTTGGACCCCTGCATCTTGCATTTTACTGAATATCTCAAGAACTCCATCAAATTTTCCTGTAAACCAATTATGGTACATGTACAGATGAGATTCTTAATAGCTACAGAATCACAATATAATTGTCAAGAATTTGAAGTGGCAATGGTCTAAAAATTCAAGATCATAATTAACTTAATTTTAGATAGCAAAGGGAACTTAGAGTGCCAAAATATTACTTTATTATCATTTAACTTTTGGCAAAGTTTTCTAGAAGTTAAAAATGTGGAAGCTTCTGTTTGATGTATTGACATTATATGGTATTTAAAGTTGCATTTACGAATAGTATAATAGAAGGCTATGGTTTTCCAGACAATTTATACAAAGAAAATGGTGTGATATGAAGGAAGTGTTAAGTATACACAATTTAATGTCAAGAAGTGAAACAGATACATCCACCACATAAAGGAAGAGTTTTCCTTTCATTTTTCCCCCTTTTTGCTGGGTTGAATTATAATCAGCTTCCTTTAGACAAAAGTAAAAGTAAAAACAAACCACAAAGAAAATTGTCACCATCAGTTGAAATCATCAAAAACTCGACTAGAAAAATGAGTCGACCAATATCCCCGTCAAACATTGTCAATATTTATATCCTGCTGGTTTGAAGAATATCAACTTTTTTACCAAGGAAGAATTCGGTGTTTACATTACTTCCTAGGCATAGATAGAGAACAACCCTTTCAAACAATTTCAATATGTTAAATCCTACTAGTGTGAAGCGAATCAACTCTCCAAGGATGAATTAGGTGTTTACATTACTTCCTAGGCACAGATAGAGGTCTTTTATAAGCTACGGCATATTTTAGATAGTTAAAAATGCTTGACAAGAAAATCATAGCATTCTTCTATATGAAAAAAAGTCCGCAGAGGGCTCACTTACTTTAATATTTTAACAATAAAAAAAGAAGAAACACAATTGGAAGTCTGCAGAACATATTTTATTGGCTTGGTTTGACTTTCTCAACTGATGGTGCTTTGGATGATCCAATTAGCTTCTTGTCCATTATAAGACAGTCCTGAACTTCGACATAAACCTCTGAATGTAGAAGTGTTTCTTAGTTTTTTAATCTCATCTCCAAGTCTACAAAGTAGTGACAGGGCTCTTAGCCTCTTCAGCAGCAACTAATATAACACGGACACCATACATTTTGATACCATTTCTTTCTTTGTCGTCTGTCACTCTTAAATAAGGATAACCCAGGCACCCCTCTCCTAACAGCAGCACGCATCCTCCGATCAAGAAGCAATAAAGATAGTACAAGAAATACACAGATTAATTAAACTTCTTCCCAGAGAAACTCACAATAGAAAGCTATATCACTGATTGCATATTGCCAGTACTCAAGCGGCAAATGTCTTGCAAAACACTACATAACGTCTCTGTTCACAAGATGGGTCCAAACTAGGCACAGTTCCCCACCCATTATAGCTCAAGGAGGATACTAGAGAAGCTTTAGAATATGTTAGATGGATCCTTCATAAGTTCATATACCTCTGATGTACCCATATAAAAGTCCATGTACTAAGGCTTTAGAGACTTGAGAACATACAACACCAACTATTCACAACTAATGAAAATGTTGGATAAGCTTAATTATGCACAAGTTTGATGAACAATTTTTAAAAATGCCGTCTTCCCAAAAAGTGATCCACGTAACTTTATTAACACTATAAGCATTCTAGATGTAAGAAGGAAAAATTGAGCTAGCTCTTCCTTAAGTACACTACTTAAGCTACTTCAACTATAATAAAAAGGAACAAACCAATCACTCTCACCAGAACTAGCAAGATGCTCCATCAGGATAGTGTATGTGTGGCAGTTGGGAGAACAACCAGATTGAATCATCTCCTTGTATATCTTGGCTCCTTCCTTAACTCGATTATGATCGAACAAAGCTTTCATGTATGCAGTGTAGCAAACAACATTAGGAACACAACCTTTATCTTTCATATCCTGCCACAATTTAGTGGCTTCATCAATGTCCCCATGGTCGGAAAGCCAGTGAAGAAGGGACGTATAGGTCACTGCATCTATCTTGATTCCTTTCTCTTGCATCTGCTGAAAGATATAGTTCATGGATGAAATCCTCCCAGCTTCCCCAAATATATCCAACATAGTTGTGTAGGTAAACTGGTCATGCTTAAAGCCTTTCAATTTACACGCCCAACTGAAAAACAACCAGGCTTTCTCCATAGGAGGATGGGTCTTGAGAACTTGATTGACTGTGTAGGAATCCCATTTTATTTGAAGTTTCATCAACTGCTCCTGAGCAGAATCCCAAGTTGAAAACCTCAGTATATGTGATATTCTTGTAATTGTTTCCCTCATGAAAACTTTAGGGAGATCTGACTTGCTCGGCAGTCGATTAACTCTCCTCTGTTTGGATAGTGTAAACGAATGTACATGGCTGATTATAGTTCTACTAAACCAAGAACAGCTCTTTAGAGGAAAACCCAGAAAAGGCTGAATCTTTTTGGAGAATTGATAGGCCCCATGAGTAGCAAACATGGTTAAACACAGTAAGCAATTGAACCAATGAGCAGATTTTCCATTGTTACACTGATAAAAATGGAGCTCAGAACATAGAGAACTCGCAGGAAAGAAGAGATGCCAAAATGAGAAGCCTACCAGGTCCGGCCAAAATTTTAAATTAAAAAAAAAAGGGGTTAATTTTAAATATATATAATAAATTAATTAATTTATAATAAATAATATAGTCCTATTATATTTACATAAAAATAGTAGAGAATCGTAGAATAATATGGGTGACTATATAATATAACTGGTCAAAGTCATAGAGTACATGGTTGTTTGGCCAAAGTAATTAATCATTTGTTGTATAGGTATGCATAGTCATTTTATATTCTATTTATAATTAGGGTATATTCAGGTTTTGAATGTATCGTAAGGTATATTTAGTGTATAGCTCATTTATAAGTAATTTACATTGTTTAGTCCATATATACTCTCTATGACTTTTGACAAATTATATTGTATAGTCATCAATATTTTCTATGATTTTGGGTCATTTGACTATAATCTACATTATATAGTCAGTGCATACTTTTGACAAACTATATCATATAGTCATGTATATTTTCTATGATTTTGGAGTATTCTTTATGTAAGTAAAATATGGTTATATTTGATATAAATAAATTAATTTATTGTATATATATTTGAAATTATAGCATTCTATATGTATTTAAGTAATGCATTTGGTAACTTTATTTTTAAATTATAATAATATTAAAAAATTTTAAATAGAAATTGTGAATTTCTTTAACTTGACAACAACAACAACATATCCAGTAAAATCTCACAAGTGAAATTTAGAGAGGGTAGAATATACGAAGACCTTATTACTGCCTCAAAAATTTCTTTCTATCAATTGTAGATTTGAAGTCTTGAAACCAAGCTTCAAAATATTACGTAGGGAACTCAACCTTGGTTCTCAAATTCTGCAGTTGCAGTTGAGTTGCCCCAAAATAGATTTCTGCAATATACTTAAAACCACAAAAAGGATAAAACAAGTTGATACAAAAGAAAATATAATCTTGAATCATAGGTTTCAACATTTATATAAATTACAAGTCACGTTGCTGATGATCATCACTATCTTCTAAGTTTCCAGTAACATCTTCACTCTCTTCTTTGGGAACGGTTTCTTCGTCGAGATCATCTGTGAAAGCAACTTTTTCACTGCCAGGTTTGGTGTCATCAGTTGCATTATCATTTGAGTCGGTTATATTGACCACGGTTTCCATCATCCCTGAAAGAGCCTGTCTAGGAGACCACTCGAGCACATCATCGATAATGTTGGAAACTCGCTTCTGATACCTGCAACAGTGGATAGTAAAGGAATTCATTTTCAGCGCGATGCATGTAATAGAGATATGTTCTTTCACGAGAAATATGTGAGATAGAAAGAGAGTGGTATTCGCAGAATGAAAGAACATATTCACATCAGAAGACACCGAATTGCTGGCTCTTGGTTTTTTAGGTTGGTTGATTATCAAAACATGACACAAAATTGCAGATTATTTTCTACTGAAGTTCGTCTTTTTGAAGATACAACGTCTAGCTTCATAAGGATTTGGTTTCATGAAAGCTCAAAATTTACAGATTGGTTTATGTTATATTTCTTCAAGTGAACTCTCACGCTTAAGAGATTCAAGTGCAAGAAAGCAAACCTGGCTCTTGCAGCCTCGTCAGGAGCATGATGCCTTAGGAGCAAAACAACCACCACAGCTACTATTGCGTAGAAAAGCCTTGCTGTCCACTTAGGTCGCTCACCTTCATCCTTCTGAGGCCAAATCTGGAACAAATCTTGCAGTGTTGCTTCCTCGGCAAGAATGTTAGGGAAAATCCACACACGCTTCCCAAGTATAACCCAAATAACACCAAAGATCAAAGCTCTTACTGCAAGCACAAAATTGTTCTTTTAATGGTGATCTGCTCCAAATAGCAGACTCAAAAACACATATGACAAGCTTGACGAGCATGATCTGAAACAGCCCAGAGTCACCATTTTAAAACAGAATTTTTGCATAAACGCAGGAAATATTAGACACCACTTCAAGAAGAAATGCTTTAATAAAATTTATTGATGAGTGCCAATTAGGGAATAGAAGTAAAGGATAACAGAATATGATTAGCACTTTCCACCCAGAGCAGCCATAGATACAAAGCGAAAAGAAACTATCATAGAGTTCCAACAATAGTAAACTATATTCTGAATTAACAAAAAAACGTGCAGGCGTTCAAAAATCCTAGTTATTGAAAAAATGACATCCACCATTCCAGCTTAACCACTTCTTATAGACCAAGAGAACATGGAGGTCTCATACACCACCACAACTCACTGACAAGGGTCTGAAATTCTTCTGTCCTTCCTCTTAGAGGTTTACATTGTTAAATCAAGTACATATTAATAAATGGAAACAAGGGAAAGGGGAACATATAGAGGACCAAGTTGGTTGTGGCCCCTAGAAGATATTTCTTATCAGTTTTAAACTTGAAAACAGAACCGTTAAGGACCGCTGATTAAAGGATAACAAATATCTTATTGGTTTAGTATGTCGATAACTGATAATATATAAAACTGAATCCAGTGATAAGCAACCTTGGCCTGACTTCATCGAACTATGTTGAATATAATACTTCAAGCCTAAAAGAAAAATGCAAATGAAAAAAGGTCTGGGAACATTTTCCAAATTAGAAACACGTGGGGAATAAACTTGCAGTTTCCGTTCTTCATTCCTTTTCCTTTATATATATATGTACATATATATATAAAATTGTACATTGTACCAAAAGTTTCTAATCTCACGCAAGCCCAGACATCACTGCTTTAGTAGTCAACTGTGACAAATAAAATTAGCTAATATGTGTTCAAAAACATGATGCTCATAAGTGTGGGAAGCCAACAGCATAATTGATGATTGAAGAAACCCATCATCTTGCTAAATTGTAAGACGAATCCCCCATATTTCACAATTTTAGGCATGATCTGTAATGCTTTCAAGTTTTAGAGTGGCCATATCACAGTGCATCATACAACTCTATTTTTAAAAAAAAAGCTGAATAACAAATGTGAGAAAGAAAGGGTAACAAGCAACAAATACTTACTGAATAGCAGACAAAGTATGAGAAGGAGGAGACCGGCACATGTGTATAGTATAAGCAATTTGGTCCAATGGGGATAAACAGGAAACAAGCAAATCGCTAGCGTTAGCACCGGCCAGAAAAATGAGAGAAGTGTTTGCCATAGGGGTCTTCTTTTCACAAATGCCCATGCAAAAAAGGCATCATTTTCAGAAAATACTTGATCCTGCAGATAAAATTGAAGAAACTTAACATCAAAAGTTGTAAGCAAACTAGAAAAAGAGTAATTTCAGGTTTACCCCCCCCCCCCACACACACACACAAAAAAAAAAAAACCAAAACCCTACTAAAATTCAGTCAAAATGGGCAAAAGTTGTAGATTTCAAAGTACTCTTAAAGATTCAGCTTGCATTTGGTGGACAATTTGGAGTGGAAGGAACTCCAAATGTTTTGAAGATTCAGGAAATTCTGAACAGAATATTAAACGGAATAAAACATTTTTGTTCACTTTTGGTATAAAGAAGCTTTAGTACAAGACATAAAGTCAGTTGTTGATCTCATTGGATCCCTGTAACTGACACAAGACTTGGTTTTGTTTGTTTTATTCGTTTGGAAGTCTTGTGACAATGGTTTTTTTTTCTTAGCACCATCTTTGTGCTAAGAACTTCTCTTTTATATTAATGATGAAATTTGTTACTATCTCAGAAAGTGTACCACTTGGACTAGCCAATCACATAGAGATTTAGCTTCCATGGGATAGGGATCTAAACAAAGACTGTTACAGAAATGCATATAAATATTTCAAAACCATACCATTCATCCATATTTTGTGATTCTTCTAGCACAAGAGTTAGCTCAGTAACCCTATCATTCATCCATTCCTCTAAGTCCATATGGAAAGTTCAAGTAAGGATCAAAACACAATAAATCCATGGAAGGTCGAAACTACGTAATAAGGTCTCAGGTGGTGTAAATAACAGATACACTTACCCACATAGCATGCACAATTTTTAGGAAATTTTCACTGTATTATGAAATGCATAGAGCATCCACATTTATGTCATACTCACTGGTCATGGATACAATAGGACCAAATATACATTCGTGAGCAGAATCATAGACTAGTAAAGATAAAATTAACATTAACTCATAAACTTTTTAACATACTTAATAGTTGACCGAATCAAGAACATCCCTAATAATTGACTGAATCAAGAAAGATACTCACATGGTATATCTCCAAATGTGCTGGCCAAGAAGATAGTTTTTTCTTCCCAGGTCGAACAGTTTTCACCACACGATCACAGCGAACTAAAAGATTCTTTTTAAGCAGCGTGTTGGCAATATCTTCAGCCTCCAAACCTTTATCTGACTCTAGTATGTCTTTAAGTTCTGAATGATTTCTCACAAAAGCGACAAAATCTTTTCCCCTGAAATACTCTACCCGTGTTTCCTGCAGGATAGCCCAACGTGACTCTAAGCCTTTATGATCTCTTACTTTCTCGGCAAACAGCTGGAAGACATCCTTCACACTTTGTTTCTGAAAATAAAAAATGGATAAAACAATTTACAAAAGTCATCGTCACCAAAAATTTACAAAAACCATAAAATCACAAACTGGAAAGTTAGGGAGCAACTGATAACATCACAATGAATCTAACAAAGTATCAACTAAAGGGTAACATGCAACAAACAGTTACCTCAGATGCAAACTCTTCATCTTTCCTATATAAAATAGTCTTGATTTCCTACCTGTCAGACCCTAAGACTATCTAAGCAGCAACTGATATGAGAAAGAAAAACTGTTCACCTGATTCAGTACAGCTTTTCAACCTCAAAACATTTACTTTTTTTCTCATCAGCTGCTAATCCTAGTTTGCAAATCTCCATTCAGAGTAGCCAAAAATAATTGAGGTGTTCTTTTTTATCAAGTAAATGTATTCTCATTCATAAACATTAGGACACCGGTTCTTTTAACGCTCTTCCAACTGAAAATCAAATCTTCACATCATAATTGAGCCTTTTTTCAGTGACACAAGAGGGAAGGGAAATGTTCAACAGGAATAAAAAAACGAAAGGGAGGAGATGTTCAATAGATGCCATTCTTCTCCTTTTTGAGAAGGGAATATGTTATTAAAGTCACACTAATGAAGGGCGGTGAAATAAGAGACAACAACATACCTTGTGTAATCGACTAGTCCCACAAGTGGAGTCTGAGGAAGGTAGGATGTACTTAGACCTTGCTCCTATCTTTGTATAATAGAAGACAGAGCCCCAAATATCCTAACATATTCCTGTAGGATTTCTATGAGATCACTCAGAAGCCCTTCTTCTTCTTCCTTCTAAACTCTATCATTTTTCTTATGTTGCTTGGATCCTTCAAAAGAAATGCATTTTTGAAGAATTCGACAGGAGTACGACTGCATTTTTTGGAGGATCAAAGCAACATAGAATTTTACTTTTAATGGTTTCAACAATGTTTAGAGTTTCTCCCATAAATTATATTGTTCCGCGATCCAATCACAAAATGGAGGATAAAGCTATTCATTTTTCTCAATCCCTTAAAACTGGAGCATGCCAGAAGATTATCAGAAACGCATATCATGCTTGTAAACTAGCAATCTTACATCTTAGAAATTTGTAAAATTGTTGATCAACAGAAACTATTCAGAGTTTCTTCAAACCCAGCTTTAAAAAGTTATAAAAAATACCACCTCTTCATATTTAAACCTATAATATTAGGTAACAAAACCTTAATTACGACTACCTTATAAAATTCTATTGATGGTATCACGATGAAATTTTTTAAAGAATGATAATTAACATCCACATGTGCCTCCCCAAACCAGGGTAACTCCATTGGCGATGATGGGGGTGAAATTATTTAGACATAACACTTTTTTTCATATTCATATTTCGACATTCAGATGCTATTAACGTCCAAAGAAGGACGACACGTATTTGGGAAAAAACAAGCAAAGTAGACGTACAAAGACAGTTGCTAGCGCTAACTTAACTAGACATCTATTCGGTAACAATCAAATAATGGATGAGTGATCATTATTAAGCACCTCCATTTATATGCCCAAACTGACTAAAAGGTCCAACAGCTCAAGACAATCTCTACTTCGGCGATACCTTTCACTAAAGTTGTCAAAACAAGTCAACCCAACCCAAGCTTCGTAGGCCAAGGAATTTGACGGGCTACGGTGGGCCCATTATTTGAAAGGGTCTTAAAATGGCCAACCCTAAAAGGTTGGCGGGGCGGACTAGCCCTTCATTTTTTCTAAAAACTTTATAGTAAGAAAAGATTCCAATTTAAATTCAAACGTATAAATATGTCAATTTGTTAAAAAATTTAACTACATAATTCTACGACAACTTATAGCATATTTAACACCAACAATCATGAAGTGCATTTGAATATTTTGTGATGACTTGTCTTAATTAACATCTTTATCTCCATCTACATTATATGCAAATTTAAATAGTTAAACATCATCAAATAACTTCATTTCAAAAATTAATAATACTTAAATTCACTTTAAATATATTACCCCTTTCAATTTGGGTATAGTTGTTCAATCAATTTCGAGCAGCAACAAATTTTTGAATATTTTTATTATGGATGAAACTTTTATACTTGGTGATTACTAATTTTCTTATGAGAGATTTAATGCTAAATGAGTAATGTATTGTGCAAGATACTAAGATTTATCCGGTAATCACTATTCCTAGTTTTTTTTTTGAAATTGATAATCACTATTCCTAGTTAATTACTTCTTTTTTCACAATATTCAATTTAAAATTAAATAGCCTTTTCGCCCATGGGCCGGCTAATTGAGGCTGCGCTTATAAACTGTGGTTTTAAATGTGCTTAGTAAATCTTAACCCAACTTGACCAAAATAGCGGATCTGGGTTGGGCTGGTCTCAAGGTCAAAGCCCATTTTGACGACTTTACCTTTCACACTTTCTCCAAAGAAAATCCTAAAATACAATAATATAGAGGAGCGAATATTTAAGCGCAAACAAAAAAAGTTAATAGTTCCATTGAGAGAAACAAAATTCTGGAAAGTATATTATGAATCAAACTCAGACATAATCACTTCATAATGTGGAACCCTATATTTGTCTCAATTCATTTTTTAGTGATTAATGGATGAGTATCTGGCATCAAGTTATTAGTAATGACTGGTTGTTTTGCACTTCTTTTTATTCCATGTCTTTCAATTTGCATCTGTGAGAACTCATCTGCTCCAGTCTAGTGGACAGCTTTTCTCAATGTACTAGTGTGATGTAGCAGCTGCCCGAGGATTTCATTATGTGAGCACAAACTGAATTGGACTTTACCGTCTTAAAAAAGAAAAATGTCTGCACGTGAGCAGACTTTTTGTTGTATAATAGTAAGACTCCCTATGGCCTAAGTGAATATTTAAGCAAAATGAAAAATCTGAACCACTCAAAACCAAAAAAGTAAGGAGAAGAAGAACAACAACAATAAGGTAAACTAAAGTTCTTGCCTTAGTTACTTCATTTCAAGAACTCTTACTTCATATCGAGGATTAATTTAAAATTACCAAATAGATAAACAACAAAAATAACAGTAGTCCGACAAGTGGCTTATGGGGATGGTAGTGTGTACGTGGAGCTTACCCTGCCTAACTTGGAAGGTAGAAATGTTATTTCCGATAAACCTATACTCAAAATTACCATACATATCTCCTCCAGAAAACAAGTATTACCTAAAACTGGAGTTTTTTTCATCCTATAGCACAAACTTAGCAAATTCAGAAACTATCATTAAATAGTTAGCACAATTACCAAGAAAAAATTCAATCACATACCAACATTAACAAAATCATTAGCATACTTATCAAACATCCCCTCACATTTCTATAAACCACAACCTCCTAATAAAAAAACTCAAAAAATAGGGCACAATATCTCAACCCAAAAAAAAAAAAACTAAACTGAATCTCAACAATCAAAATCAAGGCATTCAAAAACACACACATAGATCCTTTCAGAAAACACGAGAAATTCCAAATTGAATAAATTAACTTTCACGGAATCAAAATCAAACGAAATTGAACAGAACTTCATGAATGTATGATATTTTTGCTGCAGAACATTACCCTAGAAGAAGTACTATTCGAACTGTTCGATGCGACACCGGAAGATCGTCTCACCTTCTTCTTCTCTGCTCCGCCGGGTTTCTTCATCTCCGTATTTTCTCTCTCACACAGACACACAGTAGATATATAAAAAAGGTTATACCGGGAACAAACCTGGTTTGTTGCTATTTGGGACTAAATTTTGTCATACCGGGAAACTTTTGGGGTAAAATTTACAAATACTCACTTTTTACTTTGTTACGGATTGTTTTATAATGTATTGTATCATATCGTATTTTATTGTATTATATTTTACTTTATTGTTCTAATAAATATAATATTCGATCGATTGTATGATTGTAATTTAAATGATAAATCTAAAAAAAATTGTATGATATGAGATAGGGTTACTATGATTGATAGTATAAATGATAAAAGACAAAATGAGAAAGAAAAAATTAAGGTGGCGATGCGACATACTAAATTGATTGCTATAGTCTTTTGATTGTTATCAGATGACAGATTTAAACGATACAATATAATAAAATTTAAATAATAATAAAAAAATATATTATATTTGGACGATCCAACCCATTATATTAAATCAAAATGAAATAACTTGATTTAATTACTAAATATTTTTGTCACAAGGGGTTTTAGGTGGGTTTTGCGAAAACTATAGTACTCAACCCATTATCTCTCCGGCGACCTCAAATGGTGGGCTTCCCCAATCTCCGACTTGCCCGCCGGTACACCCGGAAGTCTATTTTTGGCTATGGTTCAGTTTCTGTAAGTTGTTCTGTAACTGTATTTTGCATAAATAGTGATTTCTTTTATACGCAAAAATTGAATTAGAAGAATTTCTGATTGCAGTTACAGACAGACGAGTTATTGCTGAAATTGGGTTGTAGGAGTTACTGCACGGGGAACTCGAATCGAGTTAGGAATTTGTTTCATTTGAATTATATCAGTGGTACGTTTTGTTAGCCTTATATGTATCTGGAATTTCTCGTTAATTTCAGTAAATGTATAGTTTTTTTTTTTCTTTCTTTTTGATGGGTGAGGGGGTATTGTATTAGAGAGCAGCAGAATTGCTGTCCAAAGCTCAAAAATGGAGAGGAACTGGCACTTGGGCAAAGTTTAAAGGTCCAATAATCAGCTATAGAAGCAAAAGGAAAAAGCTGCTAAACTATCATTAGAAAGTGTAAAATACCGCATGGGTGTGGCCAAGTGGTTAGCGAAATGCGTTGAGAATCATGGGTCTCAATTGCAAAAATTCTAGGTGATTCTTTCCCATTTGCTCTAGCCTTGGTGAACAGGTTTTGTTGGGAGGTAATGGGTATTCTGTGGAATTAGTCGAGGGAGGCAAGCTGGCCTGAACATTACAATTATAAAAAGAGAAGTGCAAACACGTAGGATAGAAATCTAAATGCCGCATTATTCCTACAAGTTTTGGATGCATACACCCCTTCACCATAGCATCTTGAATGATAAGCCTCAGAAGAACCTCAGGAGACCTTTGTTTTGCCTTGGAACACCCTATTGTTTCTCTCTTGCCAAATGAAATATAGAGTGTCTGCTACCACCATGCATGCTACCTCACTTTCCCAATCCACTGCATTCCTGTGACAGCCTTGCTAAGATAAGAGCTTTTCCCAAACTGTAGCAGAAAAGGTGCATTTGAAAAACAAATGGTCCACTGACTCTTCTTCAGTTCCATACAGAGGGCAGGTAACTTGATCAGTGATATCCCATTGCTTGAGTAGAAAAGGTGCAACTGCTGGCAAGTATTTACAGATGATAGCCTCATTACAAGTTGCATAATGAACTCAAAATTAGTGGGTTTTTTTTTTGGGTTTGGTTGTATCCTATGAAGTTTATGAATGAAGGACAAAAGGATAGGAGGGAATGAATAGGGTTTTTTTAATCTTAGATTCAACTTAAAAGGAGAGAGAAATCACAAGGACAGAAAGAAGTATGGTGAAGTATAAAACCTACTTTTGTTCACAGTACACAATATGTTAAACCAAGTCAGGTATATAGGTAAATCTTGCAAATTGTGAATTTTAACCAATACATACATTGTGCAATCACAAAAGCAAAATCAAATAATGAGAGTCCGTCCGATATCAAGTAGGGTCATATCCTAATAATCAAGATGATTTTGTATGTGGATGTACGTTCATATTTAAAAATGGACAACGTCCACAATTAAGATGAAAATAATGGTCAAGCTCCATAGTTAAGATGAAATGCAAATGCAAATCCAACGCTAACATGAGTCAAGATTCAAATAATATTAGTAGGCATATCAATTGAAACTACAAAATCACTATCAGAATTGACCAGTTACTATTCAAATCTCAAGGAGGATGTAGTCCTATCATGATGTAATAATGCTTAAGCAAACTTATTTGCTGGCGAGGTAAACTAGTCTCAAAATTTCTTTTCTATAAAACATAAGTAGATAGGATTTTGCACACGACGTTAGTTTCAAATACCCCATTGTACCCTTTAAGGTCTTTATATCATTCAAATGCTAAAATGATATATCATGAAATAGACATAGCAATCAGGGTATATATCACAAGTCACAACCTAAAATAACAGCACATTGTCTTGGTAATGAGCTTCTAGCAATTCCCTAGGAGGATGTTGTGTATCAAATCTTATCTAGGAGATACTAGTTATGTATTTGTAAAATATTTCTTGAATATTATTAAATTAGCTAGTTTAATGATTGCCCTCCATGAAATTTCAAAGTTAGGAAAGCTTACAAAACCATTGAAAAGACAACGTGAGTATGTATCACACAAGTTATTTGATCTTCCTCTAAAATTGTTCAAATCATCAAGAGTCTCCTTCCAACCTTCCTAACCTTGCTTAGTCTTCTAGAATGCCTTAAGAACCTCAAATTGATGATGAATAAAAGAGAGGAAGAGGAAGATGCCTCCTTTAATCTAATGTAGGGCTTACAAATATTCTTCAATCTATTTGATTCTTGCAAAACAAAGCCTAAATTATTAGATTAGGTGATAAAAAGGAAATTATGCAACAAAGTTGGTTTGGTACGAAACAGAAAGTGCTAGCGGTTACGCTATCAGGAACTTCAATAAGGGAAATAAAGAAAGAAGAATAAAAAGGTATATTGGGAGAAATGGTGTCCTAAATGTGAAAGGCTGGAAATCGGGGTGTTTACAATTAATCAGTGTACTGCTATATTATAGTTGATGGGAGTCATATTCATCTATTGCTCTGAATTACTTTTTCTTTGTTGATGAATTGCAGCTCCATTAGCTTGTTTCCCCAGGACATCAACACGCGTGTTGCAATATCCTTCTACACAGGTCCTGGTCAGTAGCTTTGCTAGATGAATGTAATAGTTACTACTGTTCTAGGAATCATTTATTAGCCCTCCCCCTTTGTTGGTCTGTTTCTTTCTCTGTTCTTTTTAACTGTGTGAAGAAATGGTTTTGCTTTGTAACATCATTTTTTCACCTTTTTTAATGCACTGAACTTTGTTTTGTGCTTCAGTGGCATGAACAATTTTGTACTGCTGCAGGAAATGAGGAAAAACAAAAGTAAGTTTCTGCATGAATTGTTTATGCCGTTCTCTTTTCTCTTCTCCTCTTCAATGAGGGTACTTATGGTTCCTGTAGGCAGGATATGAGATTATGTTGCCAGTTACAATTGTCCTTTACAAAAAAGATGAATTAAATTGGTGATCTACAGGGAAGTCTGGAATGGAATTTAGGTTTCAAAGGGTTTTTAGGCTCTTTTTGGAAAATTTCTAGTTTAGAGTAGATTAGACTAGCTTTGATCTCTTCAACTACTTTTTCTTTTTACTCCTGATTTGATTCAAATCTTATTTGAGTACATTCAATATGATACCTTTTTTGCTCATTTCCATTGAAAGTACCACAATATAAATTTGCCAAACTAGCAGTAACTGGTGTCATGAATGTATTATGGACAGGAAGAAAAGTTTATAGATTATGTATAAAGTAGGAGCTTCTCTAAGTCAACTTATCTAGATTGAGGCGCCCTAGCCTCTAGGTATGTGTTCGGTAATTTTTTTAAATTCTAACTAGATCAGAGCTGATCTTCATAAATTAGATTTGATCTTTTCCACTCTACGATCATGAAACAAATCCACATACACTCCTACTAATCTAGATCTATGATTTCCCAAGAAGTACCTATAATTTTGGACAAATATCTCATTTTCTTTTCTGCCCCAATGCATGATGTCACTAGGGGAAGCTATGCAGCATTTCTTCCTCAAAGCTATGTTTTCTGACATCTAATACACTATCTCATATAGATTTTGTATCAGAGATTTATAGCCTTCTCTATATGATGGTAAATTCTGAACTTATATGTGGTCTCTTTGATTGCATACATCATCATGTTGTCTTGGTTAGCCTCTACAATTTAGCTGATTGAATGACATGAGATTATGCCACACTGATTTAGTTACACAAACTTGCTTCTTCATGGTTTATTTTTGTGATTCGCAGGATATCTGTAACTTTTGTTGACAAGGATGGAGAAGAGAACCATATCAAGGTCCCTGTTGGAATGTCTATGTTAGAAGCTGCACATGAAAATGACATTGAACTTGAAGGTTAGCTTTGTTGAGATGTTGTGGTTCATATATCTTGAATGAATCTTATCATCCTCAACTATCTAAGTTTGCTGATATTTTAAAAATGATGAGCTGATTTAGTAATTTTGGTACTAGTTTCAGTCAGTTGGGAGGCATTTATTGGATGTATTAGAATTGTCATCTTGCTATCCTACCTATCCAAAATGTTTTTAAAAAAAGATGGAAAAGAAGAGTAGTATTTGCTACAGATTTGAGCATAATGTGTTGGAATTCGGAATTCCCAAAATAGCTATTAAGACCGTCTTAAATGACAGGCTTTATGTTCTCGATACTCTTTCCAGTTTCGATTTCAGCATGAGATATTCCATAAGCCACAGATGCATACATCTTGGCAAAATTACATGATTGACACATGCATGCCTACTTATTGTGGTTTAAGACACTGTTAAAAAATTGTTAACAAGAACACTTCAGATGTTTCTGTGGCATTCACATTTCCAAGCATGCCAACAGATGCTTTGTTCCTTAACTAAAATAGTATGGCCTTTGATGCAGGAGCATGTGAAGCTTCGCTTGCCTGTTCCACATGTCATGTCGTAGTTATGGTAAGTATCTGTGATTGAGATAATGTCATTGGTTTCTTCTTTCTGCCTGGCTGGGAGCTACCGGCGCTACTCAATACCATCTTGATTGTTCTGATCAGATAAATATGCTGTGTTTCTTATCTATATTTTTTACTTTTGACAGGATGTAGAGTATTACAACAAGCTAGGTGATCCAACAGATGACGAAAATGATATGTTGGATCTTGCTTTTGGTCTCACAGACACGTACGTCTCTTAGCTTTGTGTATACTATTTAGCAGTTCCATGATCTATAAAGCTTCTCATTTCTTTTACATTCATCATCTTCAGGTCACGTCTAGGTTGTCAGGTAATTGCTAAACCTGAACTTGATGGAATTCGGTTAGCTCTCCCTGTTGCCACAAGAAACTTCGCCGTTGATGGCTATAAACCAAAACCACATTAAAAAGCTTTTCCACCATAGATTTTGATTTTATGGTTCATGTCTAACAAACACAAGAGTCGAACAAATTTTGTGGGATGATAGTACTTATAGGGGCCATTTTGATTACTTATTTACTTGTATCACTGGACATATTCCCGGCGATACACTGGATTCGTCGTGGTGTCTGCTTGCCCATCCTCCCAATAATGCCCACACTAATTCTGCAGAAATCTCTGTATTCTTTTATATCAAATTCAATATAAGTCAAGTATCTTTGATTACTTACAACAGATACTTCTTTTCAACATATTATTACAACTATTTTTTTTTTTAAACATAAACTAAAAAAACTGATGTCATTCATACATGTCATTGACTTTGATAACACATTCTCAACTTCTCTTCTCTCCAACCCCTATTGATCTTCTCAATGAAATCTTCAATTCTTTTCCTCAATTCATCCTCTTCTTTCTCATCACATCCTTTCTTATTCATCTTTCCCAAATCCCTTGTTCTGTCAATCGTACCATTAGCAGTCGCGTCTTCTGCATTTTCACACTTAAAACTTGTGTCTTGAACACGAACAACATTGTCGTATGCTTCACTTTTGGTGTCCATTTCTCTAACTTCATAATCAACATGTTCTTGTCTTGAACTCATAGTATTGTTGTTCTCTTTTGAACTTGTTTTGGAACTTCCAAGTAGGAGAATGACTATGATCAAATTGCAAAAACAAAAGAGTATGTGAGAATTGGAGGAAGCTATAAGGATAAACTCAAATGTGAAACTCAACATCATTTCACTACTTCTAAAAAAAAAACTTAGATTTAGCGACAGATTAACGATGAAGTTTGAATCTATAAATGACTTAAGTGAGGCTATTTAAAGGTTTTGATTTTAAATTTTTGAAAAAAGTGTCCAAGAAGTTTTTAGATATGAGGTGTGGAGGGAAAGCTAAAAGTGAGTTGACTTGATAGTTGAGCACGTGTAGCTTCCTTAGAAATAGTAAAGTACATTTCGAGATTTAAATAAATTTATTATTTATTATATTTTTTATATATATTTTTTAAATTATCAATAATTTATAGTATTTTTTACGTAATATTTAGATATATAAATTTTAGTTTGAAAGAATTTCATGTTTGAATTCCTAGTTAATGTTAAATTATTTGAATCTTGAAATTCAAATGATAAAGACCTGACTTAATTTATGTGAAGCTTTAAGTTTTATGAGATAAAATTTATGTATGAAAATTACGTAAAAATACTATAAATCATACTTACGAATTAATAATTTAAAATATTTAAAAGACATAAAATAATTACGGTCAAATAATTTTTTGTAGTTATTATAAGTCTAAGTCAATAATATACTCGTCCTAATAGGTAAACCAACTACCACATGTAGGTCCATAATATAAAAATTGACTACTTATAAGTAATTTTATTTAAATATTCGAATCGAATTATAATATATTTTAATTAAATAACTAAATATATAATAAAGTGTTTTTATTAGACATGTTTATTTTTTATTTTTTGAAAAAGTTTTTTTAGGTGTATTCACAAGTATTCAATTTATGATAAGCTAATCATATAAAATTAGGGGTGTGTATCGGTCGGTTCGATTCAATTCAATTTTATGTATTATCAGTTTGGTTTATCGGTTAGTGATTTTTAAATATGTTAAACCAATAAGATATTTTTTTATCGGTTCGTAGTTCTTTAACGGTTCGATTTTTAATTTACCCAATAAGAAAATACTCATAAAATAAATATATGATTTCTCTAACAATTTGACGCAATACGATGAGATATAGTAAAACAAACAAATCAATTGAGCACCTAAACTTAATAATATGCAATACTTAACTTCATATTCTAATTTACTTTCCAAACAGAAGGGTTATACACTAAAAATAAGCAAATGCATGATTTATGAGTGTCGATTTAGTATCAATCACATATTTAATTGATTAACTTATGTATAGTTATAATGTAAACACACATTGATAATTTAAAAATGTCCCACATGCTACCTTTTTTAATTGGGGAATGAGGGGTAGTGTAGACACACATAAATTATTAAAAAAATTGTCCCACATGTTGATAGTCCTTCTTAGGGAAGCTTCTTAAAAGTAACAAGAGTAAATACCATATGTAAATTAATGGTCTAAAAGCTTCTTTGGTACAATTTAAGAATCAAAACAAACCTTTAAATAGCCTCACTTCATCACAAATCTACTTAAATTGAACACCTAAATATCTTTCCAATCCTATCAATATCTTATTTCAACATATCAAGTCCTTTTTGTCAAAATTTTCAACTATGTTGAGTTCCACATTTGAGTTGATCTTTATGGCTTCTTCCAATTCTCATATTATATTTTGTTTTTGTAATTTTATCATAGTCATTCTTATACTTAATGGCTTCCAATTTAGTTCACAAGATAACACCACCAATATTCTTGAGAGAAAAGGACAAGGGAATTCCAACTCTAAACAAATTCACAAAGGTAGGAATGATATTGATTATCATGCCACATCACAAGAAATGCAAATATTTTCGATATCGAGTGGCTCATCGATCATAGAAGTACTCCAGGATATAAATCAAGACAACAAAAAAGTAGCATATGACAATGATGCTCGTGTTCAATATCATGAGTCTGTTTATTTAAAACAATCTCATCATCAAGAGACGAGTTTCAAGTTTGAAAATGTAGAAAGGGAGAGTGTTAATGATACACGTGTCATATCAGAAGAAATGCACTCTTTTTCGGTATTGAAGGACATATCGACTATAAAAGTACTTCAAGAGGTAAATCAAGACAACAAAAGTGAAGCATATGATGATGCTGCTCATTTTCAACGTTACGAGTCTGCTAATAACACGAGTTATAAGTGTGAAAATGTAGAAGGGGCGATTGTGAATATTACAATTGACACAAAAATGAATTTTGCAAAAGCAAGAAAGGAAACAAACAACAACAATTTTGAGAAAAGTGATGAGAAAGAAGATGATGAATTGAGGAAAAGGATTGAAGATTTTATTGAAAAAATTAATAAGGGTTGGAGGGAAGAAAAATTGGGAATATATTATCAAAGTTAATCAAACTAAAATTTTGAATATGTTATATATTTGTGATTTGACAATTTTATAAGCAACACTTCATTATTCTTTTTGTTTCAATTTATGCGGTATTTTTCTGATTTCGAAAAAAACAAATAAATATTTTAAATTATTAATTATTATGACTTCTGTTATTTTTTATACATAATTTTAAATATGTAAATTTTATTTTAAAAACTTTAAAATTTTCTCTTTTTCTACTTTTGTACTAATGATGGATATAATTAATTATCAATTTATTACTCCCTCCGTTCATCTTTACTTGGTCCATATACTATTTTAGGATGTCCAACAATACTTGTCCAGTTTATGAAATCAAGAGATAATTTTACACCCAGTTCCTAATTTACCCTTGTCATTAATTATAGTTATTTTCCTATTACATTTTTCTATACATTGTATTAATTATATTTAAAGGGTGATTTGGTAAAATTACCTCTATCATTTACTACTTCTTAATCCCTGTATCAAGTTAATAGGGGTTAAGTAAAGATTTGTATTATTTTTTTGGGCCAATGTCATGTATCATTAAAGAATTGAACTTGTGTGGAAGGTATAACTCTTAACTAACTTAATCAATGCTTATTTTAAATTGCTTTCTTTATTAAGTTTGGTAAGCTAATGATATAACACCCTTAGAGGACGGATTGATAAGGACGGATGAAGTAAGATTGACAGATTTTTAGACGGATAAACTTCTTAAAATCAACGAGGTGCACCACAATACTTAAACAAGTCTCGTACTGAAATGACAAAGTAAGTAAGTATTTTTATATAAAACATGTCTCAAATTCACCTTGTTTAGAATTCGATATGATATAATCGAAAAGAAAAATTCACGCTAAACTCAAAATGAATAAAATGCATCATAAACTTAAATCGTGATAAATTACATAATTACTAACTTAAAATCATAAATCCGCCTTTGTACATAATTTACATTTTAAGACGTACATTTTATTATATCGATCTGAAAAAATTATAACTTATAACACTTTTGTGTAACTTATGAAAATCTAACCTTTTTATTTTAAAATATTAAATTAATATAATTTAATTTAACTTTAAAAGTTAGTCAAATTGACTTTCAAAAAATATAATATGACAACTGAAGAAGAACGAAAGAGAACAAAACAGTGCACTAAACACTAAAAAGATATTAAAAATAATAAAAATTACACCGGCGTCTAAAATAAATAAATAAAAATATTAGAAGTTACAAAAACTTACTCTAATCCACATAATATTTACATAAATATTAAATATTTTAGAATAATATTGTAATCATATAAAATTTATCAAAATATAAATTTCATAAAATGATTCAAATTATATTAAATTCAAAATATATTAGTCCAAACAAATATTATGGACAAATATAATTGGGTTAATTAATTAAGTCCAATAAAATATGGATTTAATTAAAAACCCAAATTCATTTATTTGGGTTACAGAAGATGACCTACTTTCTTAGGCCCAATGTCTTCTCATCCTAGAGGCCCACTTGATGCCACGTGTCGAATGACATGACATGTCAAGTCAAACAAAGAAGACAATAAGATCATGTCATGTGTCAAAATGATATAACATTCTCATCTCAATCAAAGACCAATAAAAATGTATCACATGTGCAAGTGATGTGTTCCAACCAATCAAATATCGCCACATCACTTGAAAGGGAAATCTATTCCTATCGTTCTTCCTGTGCCATTCCACCTTAAATCTGATTGGCTGGAAGAAAGTCTGGCTCCATCATGACTCCTCTATTCTACAACTATATATAGGGGTCCTCATAATTCAAAAAACACATCAAGAATTCTAACAAGAAGCTAGAGAGAGCTCGTGGATCAAACACCGTAAAATTCTCTACAAACTTCAAGAATTCAAGCATTTAAGTTCAAGAACAAACTTAAAAACTCTTGAACTCAAGATCAAACTCAAGAACAAGTCTAAGTGAACTTGGCACAAATTATTAGTTTCGTCCCTAAACTATTGATAGGCTTAAAAACACTCTTCAACTTGACAAACTAAGCTTAAATACACCCTCTAACTTGGCATGAATTTTTTAAGCCTATCAATAGTTTAGGGACGAAATTAATAATTCGTGTCAAGTTTGAGGGTGTATTTAAGCTTAGTTCGCCAAGTTGAGGAGTGTTTTTAAGCCTATCAATAGTTTAGGGAGGAAACTAATAATTCGTGTCAAGTTCGAGGGTGTATTTAAGCTTAGTTCACCAAGTTGAGGGGTGTTTTTAAGCCTATCAATAGTTTAGGGACGAAACTAATAAGTCGTGACAAGTTCGAGGATGTTTTTAGTACTTCTCTCTTAATTTATTTTCTTTCTTCTCATTCCATATTCTGAACTTTATCTTCATCATTGTCATCCTTTTTTTTTTTACTATACATTCATATTTTCATCATTCTATTATTTAAATAAGCAAATCAATGTTAACACCGATACCTTAAAAATCACTAATTGTTTTGTGAAATTTTATTTTAGTATTCTTTGGATTATTTACCGTCCTGATAGTTGAAAATCTAATTATTAATGTATCTAATACTTGAAAATAATGATACCTTAAAATTCACCGATGTTTATGATACTTTACTTTAGTACTTTTTAGATTATATACTATCTTGATACCTGAAAATATAATTGTTAATGCATATGATATTTGATACCACTGATACTTAAAACAATGATACCTTAAAAATCACCAATTATTTGTGATACTTTATTTTAGTACTTTTTTTGTTATTTAGTGTCCTGATACTTGAAAAATCTAATTATTAATGCATCTGATACTTGAAAACATCGATACTTTAAAAATCACCAATTATTTGTGATACTTAATTTTAGTACTTTTTATAATTTTGTGATACTTTATTCTAGTAATTGATCGTATGAGAGAGAAGAAAATTTTTGAATTTGAGAAATTATTAGGAAGGAAAGCTTTATTATTAATTAATGCAGCGTGATTCATGTAACTGAAAATTGAATTATATGATTTGTTCCTTTTTTAATCTCAACAGAATCAGTAATTAAAGTATCCGACATTAAAATAATTAAAGTATCCAAACTACTAATTTTTTAAGGGATTTACGTAAATAGTATAAAAGTAGGAAAAAATTGTAATTATTTCTTTACACTATGTGATTTATGTAAGTTATACAAAATTTTATTCGAAAAAACTTACACATTTCGTGAACGAATTCTGATCAAAATTTTATAATTTTACCCTTAAAATATTTCACATAAATTGAGACAACGAAAGTACTTCTTTCCTCTGTCGTTTTTTTTTTTTTGAATTTGAAGTCCTAAATTGAGGGAAAAAAACCACAAGTTGATAAATAGAAAACAAAAGAAGCAATAATTGTTAGAGAATTCAACAAATAATTTCAAGGAAATAACAATTATAATTTTTATGAGATTTGGATGAACCCCTCGACATCTCCTATATAAGTCTCTATCCATAAAGTTTCAAAATCAAAATTTAGTACTTTCTTCGTTTAAAAAAGAATGATCTAGTTTGACTTTGATGGAGTTTAAGAAAATAAAGAAGACTTTTCAATCTTGTGATCCTAAATTATTAAGTTATGTTAAAGTAACAAAATGCCCTTAATCTTGTGGCGTGAAACATGTCACATGGAAAATTAAAATTAAAATTTTATCAAAAAAGAAAATGAGTCATTTTTTTTTTAAATAGACCAAAAAGAATAGATGGTCATTCTTGTTTTGAAATTGAAGGAGTAATATTTGAGGAAAATTAAAAATATTAACTTATTAAAGAATCAAAACTATTCACTTTTGTACATGACTTAACCACTCCAATTAAAAAAAGAGTCTTAAACTTAGCTTTCACACCACACCTCACCTCATCATCAAAATCTTCAAAATGTACTCAAAAAGCTTAGTTGGCACATGACTTTTTAAAAGTCATATAAATAGATATGATTCATGAATTATTTCCTATTTTTGTGTTTCTACAACCATGTTGAGTTCAACATTTGAGTTGTTCAATCAAACAAACTCCATTAACTCTTTTGTTGCTTTCATTTTTTGCAATTTGATCATTGTCATCCTACTAGTCAATAATAGTAGCTCAAAAAATAGTGACAACAAACTTGTTCCACTTTCCAAGACTTTTGTGGAAACTAATTGTTCTATTTTGGACAAGAACAATGGTTTAACACATACAATTGAAGCTACCACCAGTATGAATTTGGCAAGAAGGGACAATGACAACTGCGACGACGATGAGGTGAGGGGTGATGAGGAAGAAGAAGAAGATGAGCTAACAAGAAAAGTTGAAGAATTTATTCAAAAGGTAAATAGATGTTGGAAAGAAGAGAAATTGAATGCATGATTTTGCAAGTCTTGTTTTTGTTTTGGTTAGGAAGTTGAGTGTGGAATGGAGGTATTTCGAGCTGATTTATCAGATGATCACTTGACTAGTAATAGTTATTATTTCAACAAGTTGTTTTTTTCGTTGAAGAAAGTTAAAGTTGAGAAGAAAGATGACATCTAAGTTAATAATTATTAGTTGAACGAACATATGTGATGGATATTGCAATACTTTCATGATGAGATAATCTTCATGTTCTTTTTGTTTTCTATCCTAAACAAACAAAAGAATGTAAAGCTATTTTGTGTCATTTTCTTCTCATTTTTTCTCTTCTAGCTCTTTTTACAAATTTGAAGTATTGATTATCATTTTCAATATTACTCAAATGTACTCTTCGAAAATGATGATGGGTGTGTATCGATTACTTTGTGTATCGAATCCTATAAAAGTAATGCATTTTTCAAAAATTTAGCAATGTACAATAATACTTTGAAAGAGTTTAAACAACATATATCACTATAACTATAGTAATTTCCATATAAGAGCAAGGATGAGAGACCGATAATAAGAAAGAACTCACATTCTCGTCCTGACAGATACCAATTTGTTAGGGGTAATATATATTATTTCATATTACTAATTCTGCTTATATGAATGATTATCTACATTAATTTACTAAATTACCTGATAGTGTAAAAAAATCTTTTATATCATCGAGGTATATAAAATAAACTCAACAAAAAACTCAACTACTCTACAAGATATTGCCACAATTCAAGCCCAATTAACACATATCGCCCGTTTTGACCTAACAAACTTTACAAATTCATCCCTTTGACTCTGTCATCATCAAATTCAAAAGCGTGCATGTCATGTGAACTTAATTACTCAATATTATATATACACTTCACATCTCTCTTTTTTCTGATATGGACGTCATAACTCATATGTTCTTCAAAAATTTGTCGATTTACAATTTATCGAATGTTTTTTGATCTGTCCTCTGTCATGAACGTTATCGATATTTAAAGTCAAGGAGAGCCAATAATAGAGAAACAAATAAGTTTGTTTGAGTTGGAAGGAAACAACTTTTTCCATCTGTCAACCAAGTTGGTGGAGTGGGTAGTTACAAATAAAAACAAATAAATGACTAAGAATTCATAGAATCAATTATAGGTATTAATTCCATAATGAAATATAGAAGAAATAGAATTAATGAGAAGTTGACTTAATTAATTCATCTTTCCTATCTTTTAAAGATTATTAAATCTACCAAATAAACAATCTCCCTTCATCGTTAATCAGAGATATTGAATTTGAACTGAAATACCTTCCCCAAATTCTTACTGAAAAAAAATCATATTTTATCCCTCGAATAGGTTGGATCTTAAATTTTTTACCCCTTGAAATATCAATCAAACTTATTGCCTAGTGGAGCATAAGTAATTTAACGACAAGGAACATAACTTGTAAGATATTATAATATGAAAATATAGACTTTACGTCTCTTAAAAAAATTATTTGCCTTCAGGGATAAAAATTTAAGGCAACAATGTCAATGATCATCTTCACATTTCTTAATAACTTTAAGAAAAGACAGACCGTGGCGGATACATGATTTTAACTCAGGAGGTTCAAAATATAATAAAAGTATAAATGTGTGAATAAATCAACAAAATACGATTTCCAAAGGAATAATTAAGAAAAACTAAAAAATAATGTTTTAAATGGAATTCGAACCTTGAGTATGAAAGTTCATTTAAAAAGAAACTTACCATTATGCTAGACTTTGCTTATTGTTTAGGGGGTTCGAGTTTAATATATATACAAAAATATAAAAAATTTACCTTATATGTGCCGTGTAATTCTCACCCCTCCCTAGGTCCACCCCTGAAGTGTAATTCTCACCCCTCCCTAGGTCCACCCCTGAAGACAGAGTGCATAAATAGACACTAAAACTTGTAGTGTAATTCTCACCCCTCCCTAGGTCCACCCCTGAAGACAGAGTGCATAAATAGACACTAAAACTTGTCTTCCATTGTCAGTTGAACGTTTCAACCTATCAAACGATCATCTAGACACTTCAATTCGACCTAGGTGCATCTCAAGGAACCCCTTTTAATAGGTTTTTAATTCAATAATGCATTATGTCTAAGAGAAAAATGTTTATAACTTCTTTTTATGATCTCTGATTCCATATATTTACAAGTAAAATAAACCTAGTTTTTTTTTAGATTACACATAAATACCAGGAAATGCCTATGATGGGAGTTTATAAGTGCAGAGGAGAAAAACAGAAAGAGAGGAAGCAAGACTTTCATGCTCAATGATTATAGGGAAAAAAGGGATGTATATGTAGATATATTTAAAAAAATATGTTTTTTTTTCCTCTTCTAACATTTCTTTCTTCTGGATTTGATAATCTAGATTTTGTTTTCAACTTGTAATGAACCATCTCTCATCAATTTTAAGCTGAGACTGTTAAAACGTTCGCGAGAATACTGTCTTGATGCTTTTCTCCAATCTGTGCCAGCCTTCATCATCGCAGCAAATTCCTCATAACTAATCCGACCATCCTGCAGGTTTGACAATAGACGAGACAAAGCTGAGCTTCCAAACTCCAAATGAGGACACATGCCATGTACATTTCTAGGTATGTTGTTAGAGATAGATGGAAAACAACAGCTAAGAGAACTTGAGTCTGTAAATCATGACGCGAACAGGGAGAGCATAGGCGATAATACATGAGTGATGGAAGAACAGAGGTCATCATATATATGATGGTCTTCATAAGTTGCAGCACTAGAGACTAATCACCTATACATATGTGCTGGAAAGCGGGCATGCTATCAAAGTGTACGTGTATATACTACGATGGAGTTCAGAGATACAATAAGGCACAACTAGGCGGAGTATTTGAGTTCTCAAATAAAACAAGGGTTCAGAAGGAACCTTCAAGTTGAGGACTCAATAAGATGTAAAATATTAGCACCAATGCATAATATTTGCACTGAGAACCAAACAATGAAAAAATTACTAAACGATGTACGTGCACATAAATGGACATACTGACCTTGTCTGTATCAACATCATGTATAATGGCACTGATAACTTCCTCACTGTTGATGTCGTCCTCATCACTCAAGGCACTACGCAGCTCTTCGATTTCGATGTAACCATTCTGGTTTTTGTCAAAAAATGAAAATGCTTTGTGCAGGTGTTCATCATTGGCCATCTTTCTAAGATGAATAGATACAGCAACAAACTCAGCATAATTTAAACTTCCATCTCCATCAACGTCGGCCTGTAAAACCAATACAGAAAAATAAAAACATAATAAAACAAAAGTTAAGGAAAATAAAACAATAAAAAAGATAAGCACCCTTCTTCAGGTCAAAGACCCAAAAGGATCAAAGAAAAATGTTTTTATGTAAGGGAAAATAACAGGCACCTAAGGTCTGTAAGTATTCTAGATCTATTGCTCTCCGTTGATTTCATAAAATTCTCTAAAACTCATGGTTATCCCAGCATTGACGTACAAATCTCTAACCAAACTGGAAGACTCCTGGTAAACATTGGACATTAATGTACCACTACTATCTAGCCTTAAACCAAATAGTTGATATCACCTACATGAATCCTTTATTTCCTTCCATTGAGTATTTTCTCTACTAAGATCACATGGATTCTGAGAGGTTTTAGGTCATTTTAAAGAATTTCTATCTGTGTAATTTAGAGTTCTATGTAAGACATGGCCATATTCTCATGAACCTGCCTTCTCTTAAAGGCAGAAAAGTTCAAAGAGTCCAACAGTGCTGCAGGATAGTAATATTAGCAGCTAACTTTCATATTTTGATACCCCTGGTGGCCTATAAGAAATCAAATTGAGCCAAGAAGCAGCGCATGAAAATGCTTACTGCTTCCATGAGAATCTGAAGATCAGCATCTGGGATCTGATGGCCAAGCTTCTGCAAGCCATTTTTAAGTTCACCAAGGTTTATCTTGCCCTTCTTTCCGGTATCCATCATTTCAAATGCATCCTTCATTCCAGCAACTTGCTCCGCAGACAAAAACTCAGCTATAACCTGTACTTAGAATACAAGAAAGTACATATATCAAGAAGATAAAAGAAATGAAAAACTTTGTCAAAATCTGCGAATCATCTCTCATTTTTTATGATGAGGATTAAGTTTTATTAAATAGCACAAGGCAGTGCAGCAAATAGTCAGAGACAATCTTCTCTCCTTCATTTTGGCCTTTGAGGAAAAGCACATAAATTCATCTTTGTTGGACAGTGAAGAATTCTGAGCATACAAATATGATTGAAGACTAAGCGAGTGCTTACCGTCAGAGCTTTTCTCTTGAGCTTGTTCATCACTGAAAACTGCTTGAGTCTTGCTTTTACAGTCTCACCTAATGAGACGTTTGGTGCTTTCTTTATATTTTGTAACCAGGGATGCTCTGCACCACCAGAGACAAAGCCCCCGAAAAAGACACTTATCAGAGAAAGAGAGAAAGAGTGTGTGTGTGTAAAAACACGACATAATGAAGAACAGTATCTGCATATTCCACAAACATTACCAAGAACTTGATGAGCAGTGAGCCGTCGACATGGATCTGGATCAAGCATTTTCTTTACAAGATCCTTTGCATTTTCAGAAACTTTAGGCCATGGATCCCTCTTGAAATCAATCACAGAACGAATAATTGCTTGGGCTACACCTTGTTCAGTCTCTGCAAATATTAGAAAGGAACTTAAGGGATGTACCAAGAATACATTAACATATTTATGCAAGTTATTCAGCAACAATCCAACCATAAGAACCATTAAGGGAAGCCAAAATAATTGAACAAGAAGGCAAACAACTTTGATCTATTGGTAAAAGCAGAGGCAGTGATCTATAATTTCAACGATATATTTCATAACCTTAGTTAATCAATCATCAACGTCTAAAAGTTGCACATGAAAATCTCTGCATGGAGGTTTGCTCCATGTCTCTAAAGAATGAAGCAATAAAATAAGCAGACCTGCCCAGAAAGGTGGAACACCACAAAGAAGAATGTAAAGTATAACTCCAGCACTCCAGATATCGACCTCCGGTCCATAATTGCGCTTTAGGACCTCAGGAGCCATGTAATAAGGACTTCCCACTATCTCATTAAAGCGTTCCCCTGTTAAACAAATTAAAATGTGATATCTTCCTAAGCATGATAAAGGCTAAAATGCACTGTTCCATTTCTAATTCAATTACCAGGTTTAAAGAAAACAGACAACCCAAAGTCAATAGCCTTCAGCGGAGCTGTTTCTTTCTTGTTACCAAAAAGAAAGTTCTCAGGTTTGAGATCACGATGCATTACCCCATGCCTGTGACACATCTGCAATACCATTGGAAATTTATAAACTGGCCTTTGACATAATAAAACCAGAGAGTGAAATAAGACCGTAAATGTACGGGCCTCTCCACACTTAAGTATGTATTAAGTTGTCTGCAAATCCAATAGCTATAGTATCATGCCTTTCAGATAACAGTTTAACATAAACCAAATGAAGAAAAGTTCAAAAGCTTTCAACACCACATAATACAATAATCTCTCTTTGGTTGATCAGTTGTGACATGATTTGCATATGACACAAGATTCCTACCAACTCACAAGTATTTCATTATGTCATGCAGGCCAATTAGTAGTTGCGGCAGAAAAGGAGGCTAACTAAAAAAAGAATCCAACTTAATGACCTTTATCATGAAACTGTCAATAATAACTTCAGTAGACAACTTAAATTTAACATCAATTTTCATCTCTCTAAGTTGTAGTTAATTAGCTGTTGTTGGTGAGAATTCTACTCTAAGCGAAAAACAAAATTGCTTTCCACCTAAAACATTTTGGACATCAATAGTTAGAATGAGGATAAAGATCAATATTTGAAATAGAAAGCACTTGCTTTTGGGGAGAGTCGACCACATTTACTTCATGATACAAACTAAATTAGATTCCATTATCATTTTGCCAATACAGCTTGGTTAAACTTTGCATGCAATAATCAAATTCTGTGGTAGGACGCTATAGCTAATACTTCCATGGAAATAACTGACTCTTCCACTTAAAAGTTTTAGTTTGAAATCTAATCGTCAGCAACAACAATAAAAACCCAATGGTCAACAATGATGATAAAGATCAATATTTCAAGTGGATAACTATTTCGAATGATCTATTTTCCTAAATATTTGTTACTTTAATAACTAGCTATCTGCCCAAGACGATGAGTAGAAGGATTGTTAGATTTTGGAGCGGGATATCCTACATTGTCAATTAGCTTCATTTATATCACTAGAATGATTTAGACTACAACATGAAACTTTCAGATGCTTTCTCTTTATGAGAATTAGAAGGTGTTTGAGTGAGAAGATATGGAACTACAGTTCACAAGAAACTAAAACAGACAAGTAAAATGTGCAAAGAAATGGAACTAGAAAAGACTGAGAACATAAGATAATCTCTTGTAATACTTAATACCATTATAAACAAACAAAAAAAACCCGATAATCTCTTCTCATCATAATTTGAAGGCAAGGGAATTTCCATGAGGATATCAAGGTAAATGCTACAGCATGAATGCACATTAGAATAATGCCATTGATTAGCAAAGATCAACACTAGAAATGAATTGAATAATCGTTAGCCGGTTCATATACAACTTCACCAAGAATATGCACATTTCACCTTGAAATTGCAATCTGCTCATCGAATGTCTTTCTATTTTAAATATGATTTTCTTTCTAATTTGAAATCGCCAGACTCCTTTAACAAAAAAAACAAAACAACTAGACAGGATACCTCCATCATGATACAAAACCCATACAAAAGCTTTGAAGAACTCAATGAAAGAAGCACCGACTTACTACCTAACAATCAAATGGCATCACTTGTGAACTACAACAACATACCCAATGTAGTCCCTCAAGTAAGGTATGGGGAGAGTAATGTCTACTGTACACAGCCTTACCCCTACTTTATGAAGGTAGAGAGGTTGTTTGCAATGGATCCTCAGCCTAAGTAACACATGTATAAAAACATTATGAAAAGGAAATACAGTAATGAAGAAGCCATGCTGAAAATAATGGATATAAAAAGATAATCTAAGCAAAAGGTAATAAAAACAGCAGGGAATTGTGAACTAAGAAGTTGATATAAACTATACCAGAACGACTTCCACGACAGTCTTCAAAATTCCAGCAGCTGCCCTCTCCGTATAGTGGCCTCTAGCAACAATTCGGTCAAACAGCTCCCCACCCTCACACAACTCCATCACAATATGCACTGCATTATCATCCTCAAAAGTATCCTTCAATGTCACAATATTGGGATGCGTAGGCAAATGCTTCATGATCTCAACTTCTCTCCTAACATCATCAATATCCACTGCAGTCCTTAACTTCTTTTTAGATATCGATTTGCAGGCGTATTTCTCGCCTGCTTCCAAGTCAGTACATAGATAAGTAATCCCAAATTCTCCTCTTCCGAGCTCACGACCCAACTCATACTTGTCATGTATATTTTGCCCTGTTGGATCTTTTAATACAACAAGCTTGTTTCCACTCCCAGAGGCATGCTTAGCCCCCCCATAATCAATTGAAAAAGGGTTGGGTTTGTTGTCGATCTTTAAGTTCTTTTTCTCGGCAGATTTCCCCAGTTTCATACAGCAATTACCCATGATAATTTATAAGATCAACTCCTGAAAAACATCAACCAAAGTTAATAAAAAAAAAAAACAGATTCTTTAAACAACTAGGTACTATTATTTACCATTTTTTTCTAATAAACAATGCTTGAAATGACTAAAAACAGCAAAATGACAACAAAATCCTAGCTGTTAAATCAAAAATTTCAAGAACAGGAGATCTCCAAGAATCCTGGAAATTATTCAGATTCTGTGAAAATCTATACTCTTTCATTCCAGAAAAAGATTAAATTTTTTTAAAAAGGGGTGATAAATTATGGAAATCCAGCAGCAATGAAAGCTTAAACAACAATAAAGTGCAGCAGAAAAAACCAAAAATCCACCTGAAAACCTGTTGTTTTTTCCTCTATAATCCTCAAAAATCATAGAGAAACCAACAAAGACTGAATCTTGAAATAAATAACAATCAAATCATTGAATGATTTCAACAAAATTAATAAGCACAGATGCAGACAAAAGATCTCCAACAATTTTGGAAAATAAAAAAATATACAAAAATAAAAGGGTAAATATAAAGTAACCCCACAAAATTATGAAGCTCAAATAACAACAAAATGCAGCAGAAAGTAAAAAAGGAAGATAAAAAAAGAAACCCCACCTGAAAATTGTTGATTTTTCCTTGAAATTATAGGCCAAAAAAGGAGGAAAATAAGAATTAAAAAGGCAAAAACGGAGAAAAAAAGAAATAAAGGGAAAATGATAGGAAGGTTTTATGAAGATGTGAAGCAAAATCTGCCATTGGCAGGAGAGAGTTGAAGCTCTTTTTGCAGAGAGAGAGAGAGAAACTTTTCTCTCCTGCAATTCCCTTTCTTGTCTTGTCTCTTTCTATAGCCTTTTTCCAATTTCTATCTCTAATTTTGAAATTAAAAAAAAAATTACATAAAAATAGTAATTTTTTTTAATGTCTCAAAAAATTATTTTACATCTTCTAGAAATGAATTTTGGTTAATTAGTTGCCATTTTTTTAGTGGTGTTGAATAAACTTATGTTTTATCTCAACAAAATTAATCATTGGTTAAACTAGTCTAGTGAATATTTTTACTTTTCTTTTGCATATTTAAAAAAAAAAGAATTTCTCAAAAAATTATCCTATTATTTTAAGAAATGATTTCTAATTACAATGATAATAATATATTTAGTATAATTATATGACATGTGGTTTGCGAAGGATTGTCCAAAGCAGTATAGAGAAAATTAAATAATAACGAAAATGAAAAAAGTCATGACATATTCAGATTTAATCGGGGCTTCAATGCTAACTCCAAAAAATAAACAAACTCTAAGGACAAAAAACTATAAGAGTAATACTAGTTATTTAGTTGTCCTTTCAATATGTTCGAATAAGCTTATGTTCATCTTAACAAATTAATCGGATATTTATTAATTACCTCTTGTGAGTACATACGAGATAACTCTATCCAAAATCAATCAATCATTAGTTAAACTAATTTAGTACTTAAAAGCATAATAAAGTATTTATTTTCTGACTTATGAATTGATCAAGCGAAGTAATGCAGAGTCAGATTCAAGATTTGAAACTTTTCAGTGTCACTATCTATAGTATAAATTTAAAGATGACCATCAAATTAGAATGTGCGTTCAACCAATTCGATTCATTTTGAGCTGATTCGCACCAATTTACAAACTTTTAAATACATAAATAAATATAAAAATATTTCATCAAAATAATTTTTATATGATTCAATCATATTCTTGATAGGCTGCCTACTAGAATTATCTTCATCACATTGGCATTGACACTACTCCTACCTGTCCTATTTGTAGCCATAAAAGTGTAACAATTGAACATATATATACTCATGATTACTAACAAATTGTAACTAATGAATTTTATAAAATAAAAAAAGAAGAGTCAAAGTAATTTTTATTATAAAAATTCACAAATTATATGTATAAATATTCATATTCACTATGTAGGGGTCACCCTCACCCTAATATATAGATTCGCTGGTGAAGCAATAAACTATTTAATTCAGAAAAAATAATTGAAGTTAAAATCTTCATAAAAAAATGAAATTAATATATACATTAAAATGATATAATATAAAGTATCAAAACATAAATCTAAAAATTACATAAATACACGATATTTATAAACTTAATTACTATTAGTCCCTACCATTTAAAAAAATTACTAAAAT